>CATIWQ010193729.1:0-15192 GCA_949673415.1 Euphorbia schlechtendalii | reverse complement strand
TTATATGTCACATGTATCCCCGGGGTAATAGTTTGGCTGGTAATGTCACAACAAATAAATAATGACTCATGAAATATTATACAAGACTGAATATCTATTGAATATGTAATATGTAACTATATGAATTTGTGCAATTGTCAGTTCATTGAGTGTTTATATTCACTGAGCTTGCGACTCATTAAAATCGCTATATATTTTTCAGTGTACTGAAGTTGTAAATAAAGTTTGTACTAGAAGCTCACTACCTGTAGACATCATGGACGAAAGGTTGGCTGGCCATGTTCCATTTCAATCTCTCTCTCCTCGCAAGTATAAGCATATAGATGTAATAAATGTCAGGGTGTGAGATTTAAAATATATGTTTGTTATTCAATAGAAGAACAATCACGTGTGATATGTATTATATAAATATGTGTGTTATAACTTTTGTTGACATAAGTTAATAAAAAAAAATTATTACTATGATTAGTATTCTGTTTTTACAGTATAGGGTAAGGATTGTTTCACTCTATCTATGTCATACACATTATACCATCTATACATTGCTACCATTCATACCATGCATGAAAATGGTTGATTTAAACCCTATTGATAGAGTGCGAAGGGTTGCATTTATCCAAACGAAGAGTCGTGTCCATTGGTGAAGGGTTACATCATCTTCAATGCGATTGGATGCAAGAATTCATTCTTATCATCAATGGATAGGCACCTCTTCGTGGCTTCATTGTCTCTAAAAGGTGTCTTTTCATCTAACAGTTGATGGTGGTTGATCGTTCTTATCTGGTGGTTGGAAGTTGAGAAGAGTTATCCAAAACCATCACAAGTCATGAGCATGATATACATGTCACAATTATGAATATTAGTTGGTAACTTTCTTCCTGTGAAGAATGACAAGTCATTATCACGATAGGTAGTCGCGGGCATGATTTGTCCGATTACGAACAGGAATCACGATCGTGACATGTGACTTTCCTCATGGTTCTTCTTTGCAACTTTACCGATCTTTGACAACTTTGATCCAAAGCCAATTCATTGCATTCCATGCATTTTTTTGAACCTTTTTCACTCTTTTTGCATAGAATTCCGTCTTTGATCATCTCACACCCAAGATTCACCTAGTTTCTACACTTGCATAAAAAAAACTACATACCACGTGAAATATTTTATATGAAGTATAAAATGACTCTAAACCATATTGTTTTATTAGTAAAAATATCAAGATAATAAGTGTAACTATACACTTGTCAATGACCCATCAAAGGATGGATACCTTATTAAAAACATTACATGGAAAAAACCCGATGGGAAAAAATCCATTTCAAGGAAAAGCGTGCACCTAGTTGTGCCCTATGGTCACGCGACTATGAAGTACTATTTGAGAGAGGCTATGTTCCAAGTTCTAGGTAACTTTTTCCCATTCATCTCTCTTAGACTATAGGTGGCAGGTCTAACGACCTTGTCGATTACATAAGGGCCTTCCCAGTTGGCTCCCAGCTTGCCTTTTCCTTCTAAATTTTGTGAGGTAGATGAGTCTCTTAAGACCAAGTCTCCTTCTTTAAGTCGTACTTATTTGACCTTCTTGTCATGATACTTTGATATCTTTGCTTTGTAGGCTGCCATCAGAATGCAAACCCACTCGAGCCTTTCCTCTAGACTATCTAGGTGGTGAAGTAGGTTGATGTTGTTTTGTTCCTCATTGTAAAATTGAACCCAGTCTGAGGGAGCACTAATCTCAACCGGTATGACCACTTTGACCCCATGAACTAGGAGAAACGAGGTTTCCCTAATTGGTTTGCAGGGAGTTGTCCGATATGACCACAATACATTGTTCAACTCCTCATCCCATGCTCCTTTTCTTCCTTTTAGAAACGTTTTTAGCCCTTCACCAAGTGTTCAGTTGGTAATTTCCGTTTGGCCATTCGTTTGTGGATGTGCGACGAATGAGAAGTGTTGTTCAAAATTTCAAATTTTTGCAGAAGGCCTTGAATTCAGCTACTATAAATTATGACTCGTTATCTGAGATGATTTTTTGGGGAACACCAAAACGAATGATGATGTGGTACCACACGAAGTAAATGACCCATTTTGGGGTGATGGTGCTTACTGCCAACGCTTCCACCCACTTGAAAAAATGGTCGATCGCTACTAGGATGAACTTCTTCTATCAAATAGATGTAGGCATAAAATCGGCAATGTCGATTCCCTATGTAGAAAATGGTCATCCGATGTAGATTGGTTTTTGAATGGCGTGTAGAATGTGGGATTTCCTTACGTGAATTTAGAATTGGTGGCAAACTTGTACATATTTTTTCACGTCAAGGTTCATAGATGGCTCGTAATATCCGAAAAGCTTTATGCGACGGATTAGGGTCTCGGCTACCTGATGGGATCCGCAAGCACCTTCATGCATCTCAACAATGATTTATTGGTCAACTTCAGGTGTGAAGCATTTTAGCCACGTATCCTTATGAGATCGTCGGTAGAGTTGGTTTTCAATCGCCGCGTACCTTGCTGATTTCTTCACTATTTTGGTCGTTTTTGATTTGTTACTCTGCAGCTTATCATGGGCCAAGTAATTGATGATTGGTTCCATCCATCCGAGTTCATTTTGTTTTAAGAGCATGATGTCTTTTATCTCAATTGATAGTGTTTGGATGACTTCAAATGGGCACTGAAGTGTTCTCCAGTCATCGTTTATTTAGGTAACCTTCACGAGTTGATCCACCTCTTCGTTATTCACCCGGGATATGTGTTCTACCTTCCAAGCGGTTCCTTTGGACTCGATTTCAGATATCAACTTCTAAACCTTTTCAAGGTACTTCATCATTCCCGCTTCTTCGATTGTGAAGGTTTTATTGACTTGGTTCGATATGAGTTATGAGTCACTTATGATCTTCACGCGGTCTAGAGAGATTTCTCGTATGAGCTAAAACCCTTTGATCATTGCTTTGTATGCGTTGTTAGTTACCGGGTAGGCTAGCTTGGCCTTGTAGGTGATATGATTTTCTTAGGTCCATTGATTACAACTCTTATTCTCGCTACTTCTTGTGATGAGGCACTATCTACGTATACGGTTCATTCTTCTATTTTTGGTGTGTTATTAGGGTTAAGCCCCATGAACTCGGTCACAGAGTCCGCAAATACTAGTGCTTTAAGGGTTTTTCCTACTTCAAACCTTATGTCGAATTTGCATAGGCAAACGACCCATTCAGCTAATCGACCAGATGTTTCAGGCCTTTGCAAGACCTTTTGTAGTGGGTAGCTCGTTCTTATGACCACGGTGTGCCTTAAAAATAGGGGCGAAGGTGGATGGTTATAGAGACGAGTGTTAGTGCCAATTTCTCGATTCACGGGTATCTTATCTCAACGCCTCTTAACGTTTTGCTGGTGTAGTATACAGGGTGTTGTCCTTCATGGTTTTCCTTTACCAACACCGATCCGACCGCTTTGTTAATCACCGCTAAGTACATGTATAATTCTTCACAGCTTTCTAGCCGGTTGAGTAGTGGTGGGGATCCAATGTATGTCTTGATGTTATTGAAGGCCTCTTGGCAGACTTCATCCCACTTGAAAAATTAGTCCTTCTTGATAGCCTTATAGAACCGCAGACACCTTTTGGCCGAGAATGAGATGAACCATTCTAAAGCGTTTATCCAACCTTTGAGCATTTGAACCTCTTGGAGAGTCTTTAGGGGTTGCATGCTTATAATCACGTTAGTTTCTCGGGATTCGCCTCAATTCTCCTTTGCGATATGAGGTATCCGAAGGTGCATTTTTTCGAGTTTAGCTGGAGTTTGTGTTTTTATAAGGTTTTGAAGATGGTTCGAATGTCTTTCGCGTGGGTTTCCTCGCTTTTGCTCTTAATGATCATGTCATCTACGTAGACTTTGACCGTGTGGCCAATTGTATCCTTAAACATGTTATTAACCAAGCATTAGTATGTTGCTCCGGCATTTTTTATTTCAAACGGCATGATCGTGTAGCGGTAAGTTCCTTCATGTGTGATAAAGGATGTCTTCTCTTAATCATCCAAGTGTATTTCGAATTTGTAATAGCCCAACTTCGCATCTAGGAGTGAGTAGATGGTGAAGCTGGCTGTTGAGTTGACTAACTGATCAATGCTAGGTAGCTGGAAGCTATTCTTAGGGGTAGCTTTGTTAAGGTTAGTGAAGTCGACATACATCTGCTACGAGTTGTTTAGCCTCTTCACAAGGACTACGTTAGCGAGCCATTGGGGGTAGTGCATAGTTTTAATGTTGCTGGTTGCCAATAGCTTCTTTATCTCCACTTCGATTGCCCTTTGTCTTTCCGGGGCATGGTTTCTCTTTTTCTGCTTGACTGGCTCTGCCTTGGGGTGAAGATAAAGTTTATGTGTGATGACTTCAATGGGGATACCAGGTATATCATCGTTGCTCCATGAAAATGTGTGTTGTTCTTCTTTAAGAACATTGCATATGTCTCTCTTTATTCGGTCATCTAAATCTCTGGCGATTTTCACTTGTTTCTTTGGAGAAATCATGTACATCTCCAGGTCTCCAACCAGCTCAGATTTCTCTTCTTTCTTTGACTCGTCTCCTTCTGAGTCTTTTTTAGGCGAGGCAAGATATGTTTCGTAGGCCACTTGGGGGTTCCCGATAAAAATTGCTACTTTTCTGGTTGTCGGGATTTTATCACTAATCTTCTCATAGAGATTAGGGAGTCGGTGTCAACGAGTAATTCCCTTCCCAAAATGACATTGTATGCGTTAGGAATCTCGGTCACGATGAATTCCACTTGTGCTCGCCAATTGTGTTATTTATCCCCCATTTCAACTTCAAAGCGGACCTGTCCCAATGCATGGAATCTGCTCAGCCCTACGAGCGACGAGTAACTGGGGAACATGTAATTTTCTACGATGTGTAGTTGTGTTAGGGCTTGTTTAGTGATCAGTTGACTGAGCTTCCAGTGTCTACTATAACCCGTCTGACCATGTAGCCTTCGATGTCAGCTTCTATCACAAGTGAGTCAGGCCTTGGTTGCTTAACCATGATGAATTTGGTGAAGAGATCTTCTTCCCCCTTGGTGTCTGGCATTCTGTCCGCGTGCCTAGGTCACTTTGATAATGTCTGTGATTCGGCCCCACCACCAATCATGAGGACCACACCTTTATTTCGCCTCTTGGGTGATATTTTATCCTCTCTGTCTCTCTTGTTATCGCCATTCTACCGCTTGGTGATGCCTTTGACAAATTATTCCAGCTTGCCTTCTTTGATGAGCTAGTGGACTTCATATGCTAGGACTTGACAATCAGCCCTGTGGTGGCCCTTGGCTTTGTGGAATTCAACAATATTTACTCTTGCCTCATCTCAATTGGGACTCGGTAGTCACTCTTGGGTAACGAAGGCTTCTTTTATCGACACCCTTCTGAATGGTAACCAAGATGTCACTCAAGGGTGCGTTTAAGGTTGGCCTCCCACTTAGAATGAGTCTGATGTAATCCTTTCTGGTCGATGTTCTTAGGTTACTACCCCTCCATCTATTCGATCTTTGGTTGTCAGACCTAGGGTGATTGTTAGTCGGTTGATTTTCCCCAGGATGTTGCAGCTCGTCAATTTCAATATGTCCTATTACTATGTTCATCATCTGCTGGAGGTCGGCTGAGTTCCTTTGAACGATTTCTACCCTTGGTCGTTCACTAAGAGTACCTCTGATCATGGATTCCTTCACAATGCTGAAATCAATATTTTGTACTTGAAAGCAAGCACGGTTGTATCGTTCGAAATAGGTTCGTAGTGATTCGTTATGTCCTTGCTTTACGTCATGAAGTGTTTGCGATGATATTCCAGCAGGTATTGAGCCAATGAATTGGGTGCATAATTTTTATTGAAGTTCTTCCCAATTATTGATGGAGTCGGATGGCAATGCGTCAAAACAGTAGGCGCCCAGCCCGATGAGGGTGTTTTGGAAGTACCAACATGCGTGAGCTTCGGAGACGTGTTCCATGTCCATTTTGTTTTTGAAAGTTTTCACATGGGTTCGAGGGTCCATGTCACCACTATAGTTATCAAAATGGGGAATCTTCACGTATGGGTTAAGCGGTTCATTCTAGATCTTGGTGTTGAATGGGGAGTAAGATGTCGTGAGAAGGGGTTCGTGTATAGTCATAGCGAAGTGGTTGATTCCCTCTTTGAACATCTTTATGAACTCCGGATCATTGAGGTAGCTCTTTTCTTGCCCTTGTGGCTGAGGCACCAGATGGGATGAGGGCGGGGGCGCTAGGTGATGAGGAGGTGGAAGTGGTACTCCTCTATTGTACCACAAGTAGTGGTTAGCCTAGTGGAAGATTCCACTTGAGTGGGTGACCAGTGGCTGGTTATAAATTGGTTGTTGGGGGATGTTGGGTTGTTTGACAAGTCCCATTAGTTCAGCCCAAGATGGGGCTAAGGATCCACGTCACTCAACCTCGCTGTTTCTGGAGGCGAGTTGTTGACAGGTCCCTGTTGCAAGGGATTAGAGAGGATGAGTGACTTATGATGATGAGTGGCGAAGATGGGTAGAGCGAACAATCTGGGTATCGGGAAAGGATTGTGCAACTGATACTATTGTGGTAGGGTGGGCGAATATCCAAGCATGGTGTAGCTACCCATGTTGCTGTTATACGCTCCACTATCCGTGGGATCGACCATCAACATGCCGTTTGAGCCACGCAGTAGGCTAAATAAATTATGCATAATCTTTGGTCCTCCAATGTCATCTTGTATTTTAGTCCCGCACTTTCGAAGAAGGTGACACTATTTATAGCTAGTGGGGTATGGAAATCAGAGAGCAATGTGTTGTGGGATGACATGGTGGCTGTCGTAGATGCCATTGAGGTGGAAGTGGAGGCAAGTTGCATTTCTCCGCTTCCAATGTTAGGGATTTCGTCGGCCATAGTTGTCGTGTTGAGTGTTCGTTCACTAGAACAAAAGTTTGGAATTTTGTGGAACGAAAACTTTATTTTTGTTCCATGCTCATCGAGCCACTAAAAGATAGGTGTGAGAAGGTGTCTCTCACGTGCCTATCTTTAGAATTTTGATCTCGTGTAGTTTACCTTGCACGGTGATTAGAACCTACAAAATAAGGGGTGACTAAGGGGGACTAGCCGTGTAACCGGCGTAGCCTCTCCGATGCTTAAGTTGGCTACGAAATTAATAGAGGAGGCAAAGAATATGTATTGAATGAGTAAGAATCATGTACCTCTGATATGTGGTTGAGGTCTGCACATAAGGAAGATAGATGAGCCCAAGTAGTAATGGAGGCAATCTCTATCACTAGTGGTTCACTCCTATTTGAAGTGCATCTCTTGTTTGAAGAGGTAGAGACCAACTAAGACCGAACCCTTTGTTGGTTAGATAAGTGTGGAGGATAATCTGGAATCGCAGAGGGTGAGGAAGGTTTGTTGTGCTGTCTCATCCACGCGGTGCGGATGGGTGGCCCACGTGGTGATAGATGAGTGGTGCATGGGTGAACCATACCAGGTTATCATTTGACAATCTAATATTTAATATGAGAGTTACAGTAAGATTCTTGGAACCTCAATTCCAACGAAAAGAACCAAGTAGGATGTATTTGTCTTTAAATTCAACACAATAATAGTAGGGAAGGTCGTTCTTTCAAAATATCTAATCTGTAACATGGTCAAAACTCGGATAGAGCTCGACTCAATAGAGTGCGACTCGAGTTTGAAATCAGCTCGAGATATTAATAAGTTAAGCCAAGTCTTTTCAAAGTTCGGCTTGAAAATTGACAAATATGTTCGTATAATTTTCTACTTAGTAAATCAATAAAAAACAAATTAAATTATTGGTGAGAAATACTTATTCATGTACAAAAATTGTTCGTAAAATGATAATTTTAAAACAATTTTTTAATTATTAGAAAGATGATGATGAATATGAAGATATGCTTAAAAAAAGGTCCTTCCAATTTTCTTATGATTTTTATTTTAATAAAAAATTATTCCATCGACTCTGTGAAATCGAATGTTTTACGAACCATGTTTTTTTATACATGCTTTCTTTTTATTTTTTGGAATATATATACAAATTTTGTTGTGTCAAAATATTTTATTCGAAAAATAGTAGTCAAGACGGGGGCTTGTTTAGGCTCATAAACTTGCAAGCTCAAGCCAATCTTTTCACGAGGTTGAGCCGAGCTTAAATATCTAAGCTCGATGAGTTTCAAGCCGAGTCGAGCCTGACCATTTTTTATCATGAGCCAAGCCCATATCTAGTTTGTCTCAGTTTAACTCGTTAACACCCTACTCCTCATGGGTCCACCCCTACTAGCGTGAGTGTGTGACTTATTTTTTGAAAAATTATACTGAGAATTAAGTATTTGGATTATTTTGCTCCCTACAAATTATATTATAGGGAAAATTTTAAAAATGTACTGCAAAGGTTTCAAAATTACAGATTTACGTTCCAAATAAAAACTGTCATTCCATACCAATATTAAACTTCCTCTTTACAGTTATTACGTCCTATACAAGGACTGTTTCTTCCCACTACTAAGCATGACCTTCAAAATTGCATCTCTTCTTCCTCAAATTCTCTGTTTCTCTCAAACAAAAACCACAGTAAATCTAGATCTCTTCAAAATAAAATCATGATTTCTTCACAACTCCATCAATCAAGTAAGTTTTCGAGCTCAATAAGTTTGATTTTCAAAGTACAAGTATATGTTTGAGTAGAAACCGAATTGAATTTTGATTTCTACAACCTACAGAATGGATCGAATTCCTATGTTAATTCATAGCTACGGATCATGGAATGAGGATTTAAAATTCATTAGTTACAAGGTAAAACTCTATTTTGTTTCTGAAATTGTTTCTAAAAATCTAGTATACTACTGGTAGATTACTGGTATTGAGTATAAACTCAGCTTATTTTAACAATTTATCAACACTGTTAGTTTCTACATGAACTTAATGTGTTTTTCCTACGATTTTGAATTGATATATACATTATTGGTAAACAAATCAAGCATGAATGAAGTTATTTTGTTGAAAAATTGTTCAAATACCAGCTTCCTACCAACTCTATACCTGAATTTTCAATACATATTCAGTTTCTGGATTTTACCAAGTTTAAATGTCCAACTGGTATACTGTTGGTAGAAGGCTGGTGTTTAGTAGAAACTCATGTTATTTTAACAACATTTCATTAATGTTAGTTTGTACATGAACTTGATGTTCTTTTCCTGCGATTTTGAATTGATATATATTGGTAAACAAATCAAGCATGAATGAAGTTATTTGGTTAAGAAATTGTTCAAATACAAGCTTGCTACCAACTCTGTTCCAGTATTTTCAATAGAGATCTAGTTTCTACATTTTGTCAATTTTTAATGTCCAACTGGTATACTACTAGTATTTAGTACAAACTTATGTTATTTTAACAACATTTCATTACTATTAGTTTGTACATGAACAAGATGTTCTTTTCATGCAATTTTGAATTGATAATATGCATTATTGGAAAACAAAATCAAGCATGAATGAAGATATTTTGTTGAAAAATTGTTCAAATACCAACTTCCTACCAGCTATATACAATTTTTTCAATTCTTATCTTTACATGTGATCTCACTTGTTTATTAGGTTCCACAATAGAGGAAGAAGATAATATGACCATGATGGATGAAGAGGAGAATAACATTCACCTTGAAAGGGAACTTTGTTCTTATAATCTAGTTATTGTATAGCATTCGCAAAGATGAACATTCCGTCTTGCAATCTTTGTAGATTAAAATTATACATATTCAAATAGAAACTTGTTGTTAATCACTTCAAAAATCATTATAAATTATGTTTCTCATTGTCAATATTAGACTACTACTAGGTTGTTACCAAATTGAACATATAAAGTACATTGCTTTCATTTTCACCAGATTTGTAGGTCTTTAACTATTCAAACGACACAAAATAGCTGCAAAATTTGTTTTTAATTAATTTTTAAATAACAAAAAATTTCTATATACAACAACTGTATTCTAGTAAAAGTTCAAACATACATCAAAATCTGATTGATTACATGTACAAAATGTTCATTTCGGAAGGGAGCCCTGACTATCAAACGTTTCAATATTAGAGGTGCATTTAACACCAGTACGCCAAGTCAAGGTAAGGGGGAACACCAACTTGTAAAGCTGCAAACATTTTGAATTAAAAAAAAAAAAGTCAAATTTACTCATGGATCAATGAAAAAGAACACATGCTACCGCAAAGAGATAAATACCAGATACTTACTAGATAAATACTAACTAAGTTCATTGCAAGGATTACATATAGATTATCACAAGCTTTAAAACAGTTTGAGGCATGAAAAACAGAAAAACCAGATTACTACCAGTTAACTACCAGATAAGTAAATTTCAAAGGTTACAAAAATTGAAACAAAAAAATAGGTTTCCATTAAATCAAGGAACCCCAACAACATAAAAACTAGATTCCTACCACTTAACTACCAGAGAAAAGTAAATAAACTAAATATAACAATTCATTTAAGCAATTACAATGAATAAGAATTAAAATTGTAAGACATTGATGCTTCAACAACATAAAACCTAGATTCCCACAAGTAAACTAAACATATCATTTCATGCAAGCAATTACAAATGGACAAGATATAGAAAACTACAATCAAATACTAGTTAGATACCAGTTACCTACTAGATTCTAATAAAATGTAAAAAACTACAAGCTAATACCACTTAGATACTAGTTACCTACATGATTCTAACAAGATGCAGAAAATTACAAGCTAATACCAGTTACCTATCAGTTCTAACAAGATGTAGAAAACTACAAGCAAATCAGTTAGATACCAGTTACCTACAAGCAAATAAATCAAGCATGAATGAAGTTATTTTTTTGAAAAATTGTTCAAATATCAGCTTCCTACTAGCTCTATTCCAGTATTTTCAATACATATACAATTTCTGCATTTTGTCAAGTTTTAATGCCCACCTGGTATACTGCTGGTAGAATGCTAGTATTCAGTAGAAACTCATGTTATTTTAATAACATTTCATTAATGTTAGTTTGTATATGAACTTGATGTTCTTTTCCTATTATTTTGAATTGATATGTACATTATTGGTAAACAAATCAAGCATGAATGAAGTTATTTTGTTGAGAAATTATTCAAATACCAACTAGATACCAGTTACCTATCAGATTCTAACAAATGCGAAAAACTACAAGCTAATACCACTTAGATACTAGTTATCTACCAGATTCTAACAAGATGCAAAAAATTACAAGTTAATACCAGTTAGATACTAGTTACCTACTAGTTCTGCACACCTGGTAGGTATCTAATTCATGGAAATCAATAATAGTTAGATAATAAAATGAAAAAAATTACAAGCTAATACCACTTAGATAACAGTTACGTACCAGTTCTGAAAATGTTCAAATACTAGGTTCCTACTAGATCTCTACCAGTTAGAACACTGCCTAGGTTTTTTTTCTAGTTATAATGACTTGAAATCAAAACAAGATAACTACTAGACAGATACCAGATAGATACTTAAGGCATATCAAATACCAGATCATTACTAGATATTCAAAAAGAAAAAATTATTCAAAAACATAAATACTAGAAAAATATCAGATCATTACCAGATATTTACAAGAAATTTACAAAAACAAGTTAAAAACTAAAGAGATACTAGCTAGATACCAGATAAATACCAGATACTCACTTGTAACATATATAATACCAAATTATTACCAGAAAAAACTATTCAAAAACATAAAAACTAGAAAAATATCATATCACTACTAGATATTTACAATAAATTTACAAAAACAAGTTAAAAATTAAAGAGATACCAGCTAGATACCAGATAAATACCAGATACTCACTTGTAACATATATAAGACCAAATTATTACCAGAAAAAACTATTCAAAAACATAAAAACTAGAAAAATATCATATCACTACTAGATATTTATAAGAAATTTACAAAAAAAAGTTAAAAGTAGAGAGATACCAGCTAGATACCAGATAAATACCAAATACTCACTTGTAACATATATAATACCAAATTATTACCGGAAAAAACTATTCAAAAATATAAAAACTAGAAAATATCAGATCACTACCAGATATTTACAAAAAATTTACAAAAACAAGTTAAAAACTAGAGAGATACCAGCCAGATAACAGATAAATACCAGATACTCACTTGTAACATATATAATACCAAATTATTACCAGATATATACCAGATCTATAAAATGACTAGATCGATCAAATTTCAAAAACAAAAAACAAACAAAAAACAATTTCAAAAATTAAAAACAGTACCTCAAATTTGGGTGATTCCTCCATTTCTTTTGATGGACCAGCATTCGAAGCAGTTAAAGCAGACTTCGCAGCCTTCGAAGCCTTCTTTGGAACAACAGGACTTTTCTTCTGAGACGAAACTTTCTTAGATGCCATAATTATAATGAACAGGAACAAAAAATGGTGAAAAAGCGAAAGATCAAGGAGAAAACAAAAGTAGGTAGAAGAAATCAATTAATAGAAGATTCAAATTGAAAAAACAAACCGTAAGTAGCAGAAAAATGACGAACAAGAAGTTCAAAAATAGGTTAGAACTTCAAAACGTAGCAAAACGAAGAGAAATAAGAAGAAATCAGAAGCAAAAAAAATCGCAAAAGAGAAGATGGAAATCAATAGAGAATGGAGAGGGTGGAGAGTCAGTTATGCCGAATGTGAAATGTTTAGTTAGAAAGCACGTACAGGGACAATGAGGGAGAAAGGAACGTACTAAAAAATTTTAGATTAATTTTAGACTAAAAAGGTTGGTAAAACAGATCATTTTTAACAATTTCTCAATTATATTTGTCTTAATTTACAATTAGTGAGAAATGTTTTTTTACCAAGATACTTCAAAATCTGACTCTCGGTATAAAATCTCTGTTTGTTGAGGAACTTGAAACTCTAATTCAAAACCCTAACTTTTGTCTCTACTCTGGCAGAGAGATGTGTCATATTTTAATAAGTGATATTTCTGTAAGATAACTTTGTTAGCATCGTACAAGATAAAGATCATTGTGATTCATCACATATTTGTTCTGAAGTGATATGAAGAGTGTTGGAAAACCCATTAAATTATCTTCGGGTGAATTGGATTCCCACTTTCTGCTTTTTTGATTTGGCCACCTATCACTTTTTCTTTATTCCTTTAGAAATATTATAATTTTTTAGTTGAAATGATGGTGAAATTTTAAGTTAGATATTTATATTATTAATTCCATTTAAAAAGTTAATATTTAAGAAATTTGCCTTGGTTTCGCTTATTTGTAAAAGGGATTTGATTATTTCTTTTTGTGAAAAAAAGGTTGTGATGTCAAATTTTTTACAAATGGGGTATATGGTTTTAGAATAATTGTCTTAAACTGATATTTCAAGCAATTCAACATCTAATAGTTTAAGGTTATTATTTAAAAATCATATGTCAGGATTTGAGTACTTTTCGGAAATTTTTTTATTTTTTTTATTTTTTGAACTCTGTTATCCTAATTTAATTAAAAAAATATTTCATTATTCAAAAAATTTTAAAATTTATCACTGATATATGTTGTATTTTATTAACCATTCACAAAAATTCAGATAGAAACAAACAAAATTAGTGACTAATTTAATATCGAGATCCTTTATTTGCACATTTTTGAAACCACACAAAAATAAAATTTCTTAGATCCCGTTTTACAAATGCGTAAGATCATCAGATACTTGTCTTAAATTTTCCCTATTATTTATCACCTGGTAGATAAAATTGTAAGCTATAACATGTTTATAAGCAATAACCTGAAACAAATATATATTGTGAAAACGGATTACCTCAACTATTGCTTATAAGCCATCTTTAAAACCATTTACCCTATCAATTTGGTTTAGCTCAATTGGTATGTCTCAAGAAAAAGTTGATGTTTCTGATACGATACTCAACATCTTTAAAAGAGTGTAAGGTACTTGTTGTAATCCACTCACTGTGAAAGTTTCTCCGCCTAGTTAAAGGAGTAATCAGATAGTGAATTAAAGCCCGGAGAAAAAATCTTGGGATTGAACGTAAGCGGTCTGAACTGGGATAAAATCGCTCTGTTTGATTCTCTAAACTTTTATTATTATTATTATTATTATTATTATTATTATTATTCAACAAGTATTTACTCATCACACATCATTTTCGTATCCACGTTATTTTTATTAAGTGTTGTATTGCTAAGCTTTGTTGAATATTCTTACTCATCACCGTCTACCAATCTGAGATTTAGTTATGAGTAAACCTGTCCAAGAGTCGAGCGACGAGCCCACTTCAAATGGCTGGGCTTGGACACTTATTTTTATTTAAAGCCTGGCTCGAGCCCGTCAAAGCCCGAAGTTTTATGGGCCGGGCTTGGTTTTTATATAAAAAGCCAAGCTCAGCCCGAGCCCGACCCGTCGAATAATTTTATTTATTTATTATATATTTATACATTAAATTTAAAATTATTTTAAAATTTTAATTTGTATACTTGATTATAATAAATTTTACCAAATGTTAAATATTTTAAGTAAACAATGCAATTATGTTTAAAATTTAAATATATTTTGGTTTATGTTATATTTTTTCTATTTAATTTTAAAAAATTTATAACAAAAAAAAAATTTACGAGCCGGGCCAAGCTTGGGAATCACCTTGTAAACCCGGTCTAAGCCCGGCCCGAGCCTGAAATTCTAAAGTATGAACTTGGGTTAACATTTTTTATAAAAAAACCCGGATCGAACTCGGCCAACCCACCTGACAAAAAGGTCTAGTTATGAGTTAGCTTAGACCTTATCTCCATTCGATTTCTATCATATAAATTAGGGAAATTGTAAAAATTGTATGGTTTATGAAACTTATTTACAAAAATACTTTCCAACTTATCTTTTGCATTCTATAACCAATTTTAAGTTTCAGTTTTCACTCTATACGTTCTATATATACACTGTTTTATCAAGCTTCAGTTGCTTCCTCTTTTTACATCACGTGTTTCTCTCCATCAAAATCTCTCTTCCTTGTTTCGATTATCCTCGATTTTCTCTAAATCGAAGTTTTTTCAAGTTTCTGCTCTCTGCAATTCTTAAATTCTCTGCACAATTCAAATTTTCTAGCTTACGACCAGTTTTTTT
>CATIWQ010193664.1:0-14348 GCA_949673415.1 Euphorbia schlechtendalii | reverse complement strand
TTGGAAACATGCCTAATTTAACTTTCCAATAATTCTCATATATGATATATCTCAGTTCAATATTTTCAACTTACTTTAATTTAGGTTACTTTGACATGTTCAAATATTTTATTTCAGTTTGATTGTTATATAAAACTTCTTGCTGGCTTAAAACATAAGAAAACTTAAAGACATAGGGGTGTTTCTTTAAATTTAAAAGTTAGTCAAACTTGCTTAAAAGTAAAATTTTAAATTAAAAGTTAGGTAGTTTAGTGTTTCTTTAAACTTTTTTCAACTTAAAAAATTACTTTTAAGTAAAAAGTAAGAAGTAATTAATACTTACTTTTTAAAAGTGATTTTTTTTTCAAATCTACTTTTTAACCAAATAAATTACAATATTGCCCATATGTTATATTCAAAACCAAATACCCTTTTATAAAACATATACTTTATAGTCTTTTCAAGATTCAACAACTTAAAAGTAACTTAAAATTCAATTTTGAGAAACACTTTTAATGACTTAAAAATCATTTTACAGAAACACTTAACTACTTATTTTTAAACTACTTAAAAGTTAAAAAAACACTTTTAAATTATAAATCACAAATTATAAGTTTTGAGAAACACCCCCTTAATGATCAGCAAGTTGATTGAGATTTCATTATCACGTGAGACATTAGACTTTTTTCCATCTCATCATTATGTCAATCTAATTATACTTCCGATAAATAGTAACGAAATCAAATACTGGTGCATCGTGGGGGTCATTATATAAATAACTCTTTATTTTATTTTGGTGAATGTGCAAATGGAAGCTTTTAATTATAACTAATAAAGTTCCAGATTTCTTTGTATAAGAAACATTAGAACTTGGTATGTTAGGACTTGTAACGAACATTTCTGCATTATCTTTCTAGTTCATTTGAACCTTAGTGGTATAAATTAGGAGAATTATACTGATTTGCTCATAAATAAAAATCATATATTAAATAACTTAAAATTACCAGACATGATGTCTCTTGATTTACGATATTACATTTATAGTAAACAAATTGTCAATTTGGGGTAAGTGCAAAAAAAATAATCGTAATGACTAATATTTTGACAAGTAATGAAATGGCTTAAAATTAGTTGTAGTGTTACTACAATAATGCTAATTTTATTCATTTTTGTAGGTAATTTTTAAAATAATTTATTAACCATAACTTTTTGAAGCTGACAGATATTTGCTAGAAAGTAACATAATTGGAGCAAAATTTGATTTGTTTTAACATTGTCATGTATTATTTAGAACTTACAAAATCTTATTAGTAGCTAAAAATAAAAGAAATTTCGTAAAGGAGGATGCTAGAGGTTAAAAATCCAAAAAATGAAGGAAATAATTGAGGAACACGACAACTCTTCAGTGTCCTCTCAGTTGTAATTTATAAATGTGTAGAAAATAGAAATCGATGAAACAAAATCATAGAATCAATTCAAATATTCAATCATAGACAAAAAGGTGCAGGTGTTGTAAATCTGCATCTTTGAGCTGGTGAAGGCGACAGAAACTCCGATATCCAATCCAGTAATTTCCGTTGATTATGGGGGAGGTTCGGGGAGGATGCTGCCCGCCGATGGATCTGTTCAGGTCGGAGGCCATGCAATTGGTTCAGTTGATTATTCCCATGGAGTCTGCTCATCTGACTGTCTCCTACCTCGGTGACCTCGGCCTCCTTCAGTTCAAAGATGTATCTATTCTTTGTTTTGCTTCTACTTTTGATGCTTCTACTCTTATTCACTGTATCTGTTCACTCTAATCTCACGCTCAATCGTTCGTAGCAATATCCGGTTTGGAATGTGTGTGCTGATCTTTCCTGCACTACTCAATTTTTTCGTTTTCTGATTTACGTCGATTCAGCTGTTTTCATTTCGGAATTCTGATTGCAAATGACGGTTAGAGGAGAATCTATCTGCCTCTGCTCTGCATTATAATTGATTGTTTATTTGTAGGTTTATAGACTTAATTTTTTATTTTCGTCCTCTTTTGAATGCGAACAAGATCGATTTACTTATAGTTCACTATAGAATGCTGCACTCTTTTTCGCTGGAAATAGAATGCTGTTTTATTTTTAGTTCTTGGTATACAAAACTCAGCTTATCATGGTGTGTTTTTCATCTGCTGTTTTCTT
Organism: Euphorbia schlechtendalii; assembly: GCA_949673415.1. NCBI lineage: Eukaryota > Viridiplantae > Streptophyta > Magnoliopsida > Malpighiales > Euphorbiaceae > Euphorbia > Euphorbia schlechtendalii. The sequence continues at coordinate 12,198 of CATIWQ010193664.1, read as the reverse complement.
TTTGCAGCTCAATACAGAGAAGAGTCCGTTTCAAAGAACTTATGCTGCCCAGGTTTGTGTATGCTGTCTATTTTATAAAAAAAAAACTATTTTGCTTGCTTGTGGATTTCTTATTAGTTGTATAACTTACAAAAAGTGAACATATATGGCGCCATGAGCTTAACAAATTTTATTTTATACACATTGTGCAGGATAAATATCTCTGTCTTTGATTAATTAAAGAAGGAATTACATTGTATGAATATTGTAACATTTCTGAAGTCTTAAACCCTTACAGATGGTTGCATTTAATTCCTCTTTTGTTATTCACTTGTGGAAGTTTTCACCCCCTCAAACTTTAACCACTTTTATTTTAATTCCATCCACTGAGTATTTTAAAAAAGCGGAACAGAATACAAAAAATGGACATAAATCTCTGGATATAATTTAAACTTTGTTTGGAATTAAACTGTCATGATAATAGTGATGCCACAAGCAATTTCAGCTGCTTCAAATGTTTTAGTTTTATCTGCTTATTTCCTCTGCATATATTGAAGCACATATATGTTATCAGAAGTCAATAACTAAAGCTTTTAAATCTTTTTTTAGATAAAAAGATGTGCAGAGATGGCACGAAAATTACGCTTTCTTAAGGAGCAAATGGAACAGGCAGGCATTTCACCTTCATCAAAGTCCACAACACAAAAAGGCATCGATTTGGACAGTTTGGATGTATGTGAAGCACTTAATCTGTGGCTAGGAATGCTTTGTCATGCTCTAACTTTTTCCTATATTTTTTTGGCTGCATCAGCTAAAACTTGGAGAACTTGAGGCTGAGCTGCTTGAAATGAATGCAAATAATGACAAGCTACAACGAACTTTTAATGAGCTTAGAGAATGTAAGCTTGTTCTTGAGAAGGTATGGTCATTTTTTCTGCTATGGTTGAGTAATGAATAATAATTGTTTGCTATATATATTAGTACGTTCATATTTCGTGGAGATGTTTAAACATCCAAATTCTCTGAAAAGGATATGTTTTGTAGTAATACTGTGGAAGATTTATGTTCTTTTTCTGGGTCAGGAAAGGTAGAGTATGAAAAGGACAAATTCAGTAATAATTTTTCTGACGATGGCACAGGTAAATGTAAATGAATTTACTAGTTGCAAACGCAGATGATTTATGCCTGGATTTTTGCCTCTTGCCTGGTTGCTTATGCAGATTGTTTTAATATTTAGGATGGATCAAAATTTGTTGTTCGTAATTCTGGAGCTCATATTTTGACTAGCTAGAGTTTTGCATTGTAAGGAAAAAGGAAATCAACTTCAATTTTTGTAGATACTTTTCACCAAGTGTAATCATATGATCAGATTTTACTGGACAGTGTTATAATATATTTTATATGGTTATATGTTCAGATGTCTATCATTTCAACAAACATATCAGCAACACTTAGTGATAGTTAAGAAAATCAGCAAGATACTGATATTCTTTCATTTAGGTTAGTGGATTTTTTTCTTCGGCGTTAAGCAGTGCAACTGCTCAGCAGATGGATATCGAATCAAGCCAAGTTGTTGAAGAAACGTTAGAAACTCCTTTATTAGCAGACCAGGTATGGATGCCAACAATCTTTTGGTATGAAAGTTTTAGCTGCATTATCTTCTGGTTGCATTTGGACTTTATTGAGTTTTGTGTAGGACTCTTCTATCGATTCATCAAAGCAAGTCAAGTTGGGGTCTCTCACTGGCCTTGTTCCAAAAGAGAAGGCTGTGGCATTTGAAAGGATTATATTCCGAGCTACCAGAGGGAATGTGCTTATCAGGCAGGCTGCTATTGAGGAGCCTGTGATTGATCCTGTTTCTGGACAGAAGGTTAATCTTGCTCATTGTTTCTTAATCACTGTCTTATTGCTTTTAAATGTTCAATATTAGGCCAAGTTATTTGATACATAGGCTGCCTACATGCTTGTCACTGAAATTTCAAGAATAACACAGTTTAGAAATATTAATATTAAAATTTTGTGCCACTACATTCTGAATTTTTTTAGATTTATTCGCATGTACCTTTGAGCACTAACATGCTGATCTGGCATACTTTGGTTAATTGAACTTGGTTAAGCTCTCTGGTCCTCACGCAAAGCTACATGATGCACCATTTTTTACTTCTAAACATGGCATTTACATGCATCTTCGGTATCTCGCAAAAGCTTATTGTCCTGGCAACGATTTATTTCTACAACTTGGTTCTCACTGTGAATGTCAGTTTACAGATGGAGAAGAATGTATTTGCTGTTTTCTATTCCGGAGAAAAAGCGAAAGCCAAAATACTCAAAATCTGTGAAGCTTTTGCAGCAAACCGTTATGCTTTCTCGGAGGATCTTGGAAAACAAAACCATATGATGACTGAGGTATAGTACTCATTCATATAAAGAAATTTTGAACTGCTTTTTTTCTTCTGCATATCGCTATTAGATTAAAATATTAATACTGTACAAAATTAAAGGATATGTTAATCGGTGCGCATAGTTGGTTATGCTTCTAAGTGTCTCCATTGAGTATGGCATATTTTTATATTTACTTAGTTTATTGTGCTTGATGTATGAAAATCTTTTTAATTGGTTGGACTTTCTCATGTACTTTTTCAGGTCTTAGGCAGACTTGCAGAGTTAAAGTCTACCATTGACAGTGGATTAGTTCACAAGAGCAGTTTGTTGCGGACAATTGCAGATCAATTTCAGCAGTGGAACACTTTGGTCTGTACTAAATCTTGGCACATGCGTTAGTTTAACTTAAAAAGGATTGGTTTCAATGATCTGTTCGTTGCTGTCATATTAACTCTTATATTTGCATAAGTATTAAAAACATATTTTTATTTCATTCGCTAGATTATGATTTTGAAATTAGATTAGTATGTTTGTAGATTAAAGGTGGAAGATAAAGGGGAAATAAGTTGAGGATGTATTGGAAGATACATGTGTAATGACTTTTATGCCCTCATCCTGATAAAGGGGATTAAAATCTTCGTTTCATGGGGAATTTTGTTCATATAAAATCCATCATTCATTTTGAATTATATTTTTAATGAGGCTGCAGTCACTTAGCCATCCTTTTCATCAAGTAACCATTTGAAATTGTGAAGGTGAGGAAGGAGAAATCTATCTACCACACTCTGAACATGCTTAGTCTTGACGTGACAAAGAAATGTCTTGTTGCTGAGGGGTGGAGTCCAGTTTTTGCCTCAAAGCAGGTGATCTTCTGATATTTATTTGATACTGTTTATGATACTTTTTCAAAAAACATGTGCCATCAAATGTTGCTTGAGATTACAAAGAAAGAAATTTGGGCTTGATTGCAGATTCATGAAGCATTGCAGCGAGCTGCATTTGATTCCAACTCACAGGTCGGGGCCATACTCCAGGTTTTACATACAAAGGAGTCACCACCTACGTATTTCCGCACAAATAAATTTACAACTGCTTTTCAAGAAATTGTTGATGCATATGGGTGAGTTTACTCTATCAGTCATGCCATTTTTCTTTTTGTTGAATTTATAGGATCAGTGATCTTGGTACCTTAGTCTTACACTTAAAGTCATAGTAATTTGCAACTCATCTGCTTAGCATGACATCCAATCGCATCATGATAATGTATGCTGCTCTTCCGTAGGCATCTCATATCTGTTATTATGGGCAGTATTTATGCTAATTGCTACAAGCCAGTCTTCCATTGGATAACAAGATCCAGTATTTTGATTCTATTTGTTGAACTGTTTATATTAATAAAAATCAGTGTTATCGAAAGGCGTTGAGGCTCTCGGGCAAGGCGAGGCCAGAGCGCCTCACCAGTGTCAGGGCGCCACACCTTCAAAGAGGCGCCGCCTAGGCAAGCGCCTGAGCGCCTCAATAAAAAACAATCTATGCAGAAAACAATCAAACATTGAAAAGAGAGATATGAAGTCTAAATATATTAGGAAATGTCCCAATTCATAAAATTTCTACCAACTAGAGCTCTAAATATGAACAATAATATTTCAATCAACCAACCAACTTTCATCACTCAAAAAAAGAGGTTATTGTTTTAACACTTCAAGAAATCTGCATTCTTGGCTGAACTCATTGGCTTGCTTTTTTGCCACTTCATTCCATCACATAATAGAAATGCCACCGCTTTATGCTATCTTTTTTTGCTATGCAATTAGCATTATTATATTTCTCATTTCCCATATTATTTCAACTTCTTAATTACATCAAAACATCATATGTTAACCTATGCATGCTGATCTCCTATTGATATTGAACTATGATGACATAATGAGAAATGAAATTCATTTGTGATTATTAGTTTTGCTATTTGTTTTAAAATTAAGTTGTCTTTATATATATGTATGTATATGCATGTGTGTGTGTGTGTATAGCGCTTCTCTGTGTTCAGGCGAGTGCCTATGTAGTGCCTCACACCTTGGGCAAATTGTGGTTGTGGCGCCTAGCGCTTTTAATAACGCTGATAAAAATCATTTTATAATGGATAAACAGATAAAGTTTGATAAATTCTTTGCGGTCTGAGCAGATAATCAGATTTTAGTGATTTTCTTTTGTGACAAATTGATTTGTCAAAATAATATTGTAAGCCTGTAACTAATTTGCTTGTTCTGTAAAAAAATATTGTTGAGTATGATCCTTGACGTTGCATGCATATGCCTTTTTTTATAGTGTTCCTTGTTTGTTTGGTCTTCATCTATCAATAAAAATCAGTCTGTAATTTCATGTCATTGCAGAGTGGCTAAGTATCAAGAATCTAATCCTGGTGTATACACTATTGTTACTTTCCCTTTTCTTTTCGCTGTCATGTTTGGCGATTGGGGCCATGGAATATGCTTGTTACTTGCAACTTTAGTCTTTATAATCAGGGAAAAGAAGCTTTCAAGCCAGGTGAATTTTTTTACTCAGTGTCATCTTCAGAAATGATATGAATTGGTTGTAACTTGACTATTGTTTCTCTGTCTGCTATTTCACCATGAGAAAATATGAAAATTCATACCACGTTTGAGTTTGCTTCTGTGTTTCTACTTCGATGTCCTTGGATCAGTAATACATAACACTATTTTGAACTTCCTTTGATTCAATAATGCTTCTCATTGCACTGCAGAAACTCGGAGATATTACCGAGATGACCTTTGGTGGTCGTTATGTTATATTGTTAATGTCCCTATTCTCAATTTACACTGGTTTGATCTACAACGAGTTCTTCTCAGTGCCCTTTGAGCTATTTGCACCCTCAGCCTATACATGTCGTGATCTCTCTTGCAGGTACTTTTGAATATTTGTTATATTGTTGTGATTTCATATAATATTCATACAGTGATAATAATTCATGCACGCTCTCCAGGGATGCCACTACTGAAGGCCTGATTAAGACACGCCCCACTTATCCATTTGGCGTGGATCCTTCCTGGCATGGAACTCGCAGCGAGTTGCCATTTCTTAACTCTCTAAAGATGAAGATGTCGATACTTCTCGGAGTTGCCCAAATGAACCTTGGAATCGTGTTGAGTTTTTTCAATGCATTATATTTTAAAAATGCCATAAATATATGGTAAGTTTGGAACACAGTTATCTGCTTTAACACCTTTTAAGTTTTTGTGATTTATTGTGTGGTAAAGTGTTGTTAATTGATTTTCACAGGTTTCAATTCATTCCCCAAATGATATTCTTGAATTGCTTGTTTGGCTATTTATCGCTTCTTATTATCATGAAGTGGTGCACTGGTTCTCAAGCTGATTTATACCACGTGATGATTTACATGTTCCTGAGCCCAACCGAACAATTGGGTGACAACCAACTTTTCCCAGGGCAACAAACAGTTCAGGTTTGTCTAACTCTCCAAATTTTTTTTTAAATTGCATTTTTTTTATTTCCACCCATTACATGTCACGGTACTCGCTTTTCTCTCAGCCTATTCTATTATTACTGGCTCTTGTTTCTGTGCCATGGATGCTGCTTCCAAAGCCTTTTCTTTTGAAGAAGCAACACCAAGAAGTACGTGTAGTTCCCCTATTGGTAAACCTCAAGTATTAGTCAAATAGTAACGTTATCTTCTCATCGGTTTCGATGGTCTTTGTTTTTCAGAGGCATCAAGGACAATCATACACACCCTTAGAGAGCACTGAGGAGTCCCTTCAAGTGGAAGTGAATCATGATTCCCATGATCACGAGGAATTCGAATTCAGTGAAGTTTTTGTACACCAGCTGATACATACGATCGAGTTTGTTCTTGGAGCAGTATCAAACACAGCTTCATATCTTCGTTTATGGGCCCTCAGGTATGTCATAATAACACATTATTCTTTTCTTAGACCAGTAAGGAATTTGGTCCAAAATACGTGTTCATATGGTTTGAAATTTGTGCCATGCGAGCCATTGAGATTTAGTTTTAGAAATTATGCAATTTACCCATATATGTATGATATCTGATATTAAAAAATTTACTCTGCAGTCTTGCTCACTCGGAGTTATCAAGTGTGTTCTATGAGAAGGTTCTTCTCCTTGCATGGGGGTATGTTTCTTGTATTCTTTATTTGTGATTTTCATAAGATCTATGATTAATATGAAGAAATTGTTTTAAATTCACATGGCCGAAGCTAAGCATAGGCCAGTGTGACGGTCTACGACCCATGACCGAAAGGGCCCAATTTTTTTATTGTCTATATAATAATATTCCATTTTACATAGTACTCCCTCCGTCTACTTAATATTGTCATTTTAACTAATTCACAGTTTTTAAGATAACAATAAACCGAATGAGTTGATTTACTGATTTACCCCCTTTCATAAATATCCTACTATCTTTCAAGATTTCATTAATATGTTTAAATATTTATTCCTATAGTCTTCTCATCTTGTTATTAGAGATTAAAATATGGTTATCTTGAAAGTTGAACAAATTAATAGGCGTAGGAATGGAAAACTCAGAGAAAATACGCATTAGAAATACAAAATGACAATAAAAAAGAGACATCAAAATCACTCTAAAACGACAATATTTAATAGGCAGGGGGAGTATTTTTTTAATCGAATGGGTCTTTTTTATTCTTGTTTCGCCTAATACTCTCAAAATGTCTAGAACGGCCCTGATGATGCTTATTGAGCTGGTGCAGGTTCAACAATGTGATCGTGCTTATTGTCGGGATCATCGTGTTTGTATTTGCAACAGTTGGTGTACTGCTAGTAATGGAAACTCTGAGCGCATTCTTACATGCGTTGCGGCTTCACTGGGTGGAATTCCAGAACAAGTTCTACGAGGGGGATGGTTACAAGTTCTATCCTTTCGCATTTGCATTGATTGGTGACGACGATGATTGATCAATTTCGTGAGTTGAATCAAAATCATTTTAAGCCATGTAGATAAGAACTTTTGTCGTTCTATTGGTCCGAAAATGATGAAACGAAAGGGAGCGTTATGTGGTATGATCCCAGCTCCATCCATTAACTATTTATAGTGGAAGGAATATGCAGTTCAGTTGGTTTGCTTGGCAGGTGGGTTATGTTTGTGATGGCAGTTTTTTCTTGCCTATTATAATAATGAGAGAATTTAATTTAGGCCTAATACATAAAGGCCCTCTGAAGTTGGTTCAGAAAACCCGATGTCACCCTCAACTTTCAAAAGGATCAGTTACCCCCCTCAACTTGGTAAAAAGGACCAGTTACCCCTCTCAACTTGGTAAAAAGGATCAGTTACCCCCCTTAACTTAGCAAAAATGTACCAGTTAGCCCCCCTCAATACCACGTGTCAGAATCTGATTGGTTTGACTTTTCAAAGATATCATTTTTTAGATTTTTCTCTCTTTAACTAGAAGTTGACACGTGGCATTGAAGGGGCAAACTGGTGCATTTTTGCCAAGTTAAGGGGGTAACTGATCCTTCCTGCCAAGTTGAGGGGGGTAACTGATCCTTTTAAAAATTGAGGATGACATCAAATTTTTTAAATCAACTTCAGAAGTGTCTCGATGCATTTGGCCTTTAATTTATTCAACTCTTATGTAATGTAGAAAATTAGCATTCATGTCTGTCTACTCATCATCAAGGTATTTAAATTAATATTTAATGAATGGATTGTCTTTTTTCCCCTTTACATTTGGATTTGACTTTTCATTGGGTGAAATCATGACATGTATTACATTTATTTAATCTTCAAGTACATCATCTTACTTTTACATGTATTTCATTTTTTTAAAATTATTTTTTTTACCAAAACCAGTGATTATACTTAATAATGAACTTATGGATCTAATTACCCTTATTATGGTTGGTCATTTTCTACTTCTCAGATAGTTGACACAATGTTAAATGATAAAGAAAGATTCAAAGGTCAGTCACTTCTTTTTCCCTTGAACATTAGTTTATGATCATTTTTCAAATATTGATAGTTTATCATCATTGATGACCTAGTTTTTGCCCTACTTATGTTTGTCGTGATAGCATAGACAAAATGTTGTTCATTTTTTAAAGTTTCTCCTTGTAATATACAGTTTGTTATTTTTCAAGAATATTGTGGGTCCGGTGACACTTGGTTGAGATTAACCCGCATTCACAAAGTAATATATATATTATTTGTGATATAACCATGTTTAATTTGCTTTTCTTTTCTTGTATTTGGGTAGTTTTTATATTATTGATTTTTAAGCTTTTTAACATCACAATACACGTAATAGATTTTGAGTTTGATCCATCCATATAATTAATGTCCGATGATATTTGACTTCAACTTTCGTTTAAATCGTTCGATTAACAAATCAAGTTTGATCCTCTAACAAAAACTCGACAACTAAATGAATAACTGTAAAATTCTACAACTATTATCAAGGTTGTCTTAAAAGATTAAATTTCTTCAACTTTGAAATATGAATTATTTATTTAAAAATTCTCATAACATAACTTCAGTTTATAATAAAATCATTATTTTAATACAGCAATTAAAAACAAAGAACAAAAGGGCATCCAGCTACGAATAGACCACTTACAAGAAAAAAACAAAATATATGACATTTCATGAGTTGTAATAAGACAGAAATCCCCACCAAATTCCAATCCGATAACTTAGGTATTCAACAATCAAAAAGCAGAAGGATTCCCAACAAATTCCAATCCTCTGCTTACACTAAACATCCCAAGTAGATTGTTCAACTTCAGAAACTAAAGTAAAAAAACTGTAACATTAAATTTAAATTATATACAAACCAAACCACCAACACCACCGGCAGCCTAATCAGAGGTAGTATGAACAGCAGCAACAGTAGAGACCATAGAATCAACTCCACACACATTTCTTCCTCTGCATATTTTATAAAACCCATTTTCTCCCCAACTTTCTCCCCACGAATTCTTAATAATCCAATACGGCTTTTCCTTCAACCTGATCGGAGCATACCCGGCCGATCCATATCCTACTAACAACACACCATGGTCAAGTCTCCTTGAGCACAAATACGGGCACGACACTCCCCCGACATATGTCTGCATATACACCGCGTTTATGGCCACTGCATTCGGGTACAAGCTTTTAAGGTTAGAAGAAACGTAACATATATGAGTTTTAAGTGATGGAATTAAATTACTGAATTCCATACCTGCGAGAGGTCCGTTCTTCACGAGATTTGCGGCAATTTGTTCCTCGTCGAGGGATACAACGCTGAAGTTGGCGACTTTGACGGCGATCTTGGACTTGTCGAACTTGCAAGTGCCGCGGTCGGTTGCGGTGTAAGGGTAGTCTTCCTCGCGCATTAGACCGCCCGATTTGAGGGTGTACTCCAAGGCACTGTTCATTAGGCCGCCGTTGCAACCGGAATCACACGAGTCGGCTTCTTCTGGATCACACTGCATTTGTCACAAGCTTTGACTCAGAGAGACCAATTTGAGGAATCGCACTTTCAAAGTTTGTCCTTTTACCCAAATGCCATAGCATGAAATTAAATTCAAAATTTCAAATGATGCTTCAACTTAGGATTTATGCAACACTTAAAAACGTCAATAACAACAAATCCATTCAGTCATACCACTAACGGAAAAACATAAACCTTCTCCAAGTATCCCCCTGAGTAAAATCATGCCGAGGCTCAATTCACATGTATTTATGTAACTAAGTCCAGTATAATCATTCTACACAAGTGCAAACATGATTCACAAATATTATACATGAAATATGGAAGTCAGAAAATCTTAACATGATTCAATTATGCAAATCAAGTCCCCTGCTTAAAACCCCAGAATGCATATTTATATGAAGACTTACAGTACAAGTTTTTACAGCCATTAGACATAAAAAACTAGAGCATGCATAGAGGGCACATGTGACCACAAAGTAACGAGACTCCGCCAAACTATCATTTAAAAAACAACAAAAATCTTTAACAGTGGGAGTCATGCCTGTAAAAACTAACAACTAACGAAATCCTGACATGTGAAATTGGTAATTATAAAACAGTCAAATAGCCAGGTTTTTATAAACCGTTGAATAATGAGATCGCTGATTATGAGCGATCATTAAACACGGAAACAGAATTCATCATGATATAAGTTAGGAAGTGTTCAAATTCAAACCTCATGGTCACAATCCACAAGCTGTTGTTCGCTAAGGCTGACAAGCTTTCCAGTAGCGAGGTAGTTGGCACCTTCCAAGGCACCAGTGGTGCTGAAACTCCAGCAAGATCCACAAGAACCCTAATTTTGCACACACAAATCATCATCGACTTCCGTGACCTCATATAACAAAGCAATAATACAGTTGATCAACACAGAAAATTAAAATATCATACCTGATTCTTCACAGGGGTAACAGCTCCTTTCTCTCTCCAGTCAAAATCCTCAGGCAAATCATTGGTAGGCAAAATCGGCGCCTCAGAAGCATCCTTGGGCAATCTCAACCTCCTCAAACCCAAAAATTGTCTCCTGAACTCCTTAGGGGTCAAATCGGAGAACTGAGTCACTCCATGGCTAGCTGAGGGGTCCAACTTCTGGTGACGGGCGGCGCGTCTCAAATTCGCCTTGAAAACGTTGAATCGGTAGTCGTGTTCCTCCTTAGACGCATAGGATTTCTTGAAATTGCTCTTGAAAAGAGAGAAGTGATGGTCCGCCCCGAGAAGATTATCGCCGGAAACCGATGAATCGTCGTGATCGTCGACCACCTGCTTGATCAACGGTTCATCGGGATTCGATAACGACTCCTCTGCAAAAACAGCGGATACAAAGAGGAGAGAGAAAATAACAAAGGAGGAGAGAGAAGGAGCCATTGTTGATAGTTTGGTGAAGGTGAAGAAGAAGAAGAGAGCCAGAGGAGTATTTATAAGGAAAGCGGAATACAATGTAATAAAGTAAACAAAGACCTTATCCAGATGGGAAACTACCAGGAAATAGTATGCACACTGTATAAAATACGTATTTTAGGAATGGGATTGGCTTTAAAGCTACCAGTCTTGTGAAACTTTTATACCTTTGGAGTTTGCTTACAGGGAAGGGAAAGGAATTTACCAATGGGAGGAAGACACGTGGAGGGAATGGAGTAGAGTGTTTGAACGGTGGATTTGCGTTTTCTGCATAGAAATGTGGAATTAGGTTTCCTCATTTGTCGGGAAGATATTTAAGCAGTGTTATTGAAATTATACCGTATCAGCCGCTTCAACCGGTAAAATCAGGTACCGATTGGGTATACGGTCGATTTGAAGTACTTTACCGATTTTGAAGAAAATCACATCTTACCGGTAAAATATCGGTAAAATACCGGTTAAACCGGTATTTAAAAAAAAAATTTGAACTTTAATTTAAAAACTTCTCATTCAAATTCTTTGCTTTTATCGCTACGTTTCCTTTCAAAATTAAAATAAAAAGAGTAAAGTCCTAAAATTGATAAAGATTTGTTAAAATTAAAATTTGAAAATTTGTTAAGGATATCTATTATTTAAATACTACATTATTTTAAAATAAATTCATTAATCCGGTATTACCACCAATAATACCGGTCATACCATACACCAGTATCGTGTCCGGTATGGTATTAATAACATTGTATTTAAGCGATGAGTCGGTTTATTCGGTTTGTTTGGGTTGGGTTGGCAACTGTTTGGATTGGATTACAATTTACAATATAAAGAGATGGGTAAAAAGTACTTTTTTGGGCTGCGTGGAATAATATGATTAGTTGATGACAAACTTCAAATATAAAAAAACAACGGG
>CATIWQ010193646.1:0-11609 GCA_949673415.1 Euphorbia schlechtendalii | reverse complement strand
TTGTTTGTTTAAGTCTGGACTCTGTTTTACAGTATGTCTTCTATTTAAAGACAAACTACAAGTGATTCATTCGAAACATTATTCAATTTTTTTTACCTCATAAAAATATTTTCTTCGTCTAAACAACAGTTTATCATTATTATATTACTTTCAAAAAACATCATATTCTTATTAAAATTTAACAAAGATATTCAAATTTTATGATGAATATAAATTCAAAATAATACAACATAATTAATATTTAACATTTTTACTTATATATAATTCAAATAATTTTTAAAATAATAAAAATTAAATTTATAATTATTAAACATATTCAAATTATTAACAAAATTATATTTAGACTCTACCTTGCCCTGCAATGCAGCATTTACACAATTGTTTTGTTTTTGCAACCATAAACAAGACTCTCAATAGAAAGAATTGGATGAATCCAAAGAGGACTCTTTTCTGTTTCATCTTTACTAGAACTTTCAACATCATATATAACCAAATCCTCCATTCCAAAATCAATCAGAATCTTCTTTCTGCTCTTTCTAATGTTGTGGAAACGAAATGTGGCCAGAATTATGGGTTTTTTGACAGGCTACGACTGTGTCCAACTGCCTTCCTTCTCCCTCATATACAAATTATATAAGAAGAGTAAAAGCTGAGGCAGAAAGAGCTGTCTAAAACATGCACATCAATTAAGATTCCATCAGTTCAGGATAAGCAAACAGGCAGAGCCGCAAAGAAAAAGGTCTCTTTTCTCACATCAAATGTTAAAATCTCTTCCTGTAAATTGTTTGTCAAAATCCGACAAGTTAACCAGTGCAAACAACCATCAGAGAATCACCCAGTTGAAGGTTTATATATAAAGCCTCTGCCGCCAAATTTATGTTCAAAAGGCAAGTCTTCAACTCTTGCCCAACAATTAAACACTTGATGGGATAGCATAGCAATTATAACTGAAAAAACAGAAACAGACTAAGCGTTTCCATGCCATCAGACTGCAACTGCATGTATATATTTAAACCTTCCAAGTCTTTACAAATGAAAAAAAAAACATAAAGTAGATAACTGTAACAAGAATCCCAAGTAATTAGAGATTAAAGCAAATCAAATACGGTGTGTTGAATGAAAAGAAGCTTACTTTTCAATTGTATTTGAACTACTATGGGGGGCTTTGAAAGGCCAATCTGGAAGATTTCTGTAGTTGCGAGTTGAAAGATTCCATACAGAGACTCTGCAAAAACCTCGATACAATTAAGGAACCCATAAATAGTTTTTCGAGGAGAATCACTTCTTCCATGCCATCACCATATCATAATACATGACACCTGTTGTACTCAGAAACGTTTGGGCCGATTGTGGTATCACTGTGATGGAGAATCAGCTTGCGTTTTGGGAAGATTTATTGAGATGCAAATTGCTGAAATCATGGCCATCAATGATAGCACATAAAGATTGGTAAACACTTCTGAATCGTAGATGAGACTTTTACTGGCAACCATAACAGAATTGCAGTAATTAGTCCTTGTGGGAGTTGAGCCATTGCTGTTTTCTCCATTTCCACTGACAATTTATGCCTCAAATTAAAAAATAAAAGTTACGAGAATGAACTACTCAAACGAGCTAGATAATTCAATATGAGAAGAAAAGCCAGGAAAGGAAACAGAAACCCCAGTTCTTACGATGGCCACTTAGTTTCATATATCCAGTTAATCATAACAATGTAACTCAACAAAAAGCATAGTTGGTAAGCAGGATCACTTTACTTATGTTACTACTTACTACCAAATCACACCTCATATACGTCCAAAATTATTTTAATCAATTGCACGAGTTCTGAACACTGATGTAACCAGCATACTCCTTTTTAAGAATTTCTTAATTACTACAGCGCCTCAAATGCTTTGAATCACATCTACATTAACATCAAATGTGTGTATTTCAACAAGTTAGTTACCAGTATCACTATACCATACAATTCATATTCAAAACCAGTTAGGGAAAAACCCTGGCAGCGGAACGAAATAATTATTTGGAAGAATATAACGACAACAAAATAATTCACTAAATAATTGAGAAATAGCAATACAAAATAAACGGAGAAAAAACACTCAAAACTCTTAACCCAAATACACTCAAAAAGTTTCACAAACTCTCAAATACATATATACAATATGTGTATATATGTAAGACTTAATTATTTTCTGCATTTCGAATGACAAACTCATCCTATTGAATGAGTATATATAAGAAACTAAAAGTAATGTGAAAATTAAAGCAAAAGGAGGTCAAATACGTGTTGTATTTTGACAACCAAAACAAAAACTCATAAATGAGCATTAATGAGGTGTCTTTTTATAGGTAGGAACTTTTGAGTATGAAAATATAAAATCAAAATGTCTACAGAATGTGTAGAAAGTAAATTGTTGGCTAATCAGTTTCACACAATCCCGACAATTTAAAATCAAATTGTCAACAAAACCTATATGCCCACTAACCTGATATTCTAATCAACTTGTAACAGCTACACGTTTACTTAATCTATAACTTATCCTACCAATTAAACCCATGTCTCATCTTTACAAAGGGCCAAATCTGTTGAAAGTAATAAAGTGTTCAAAAGTTTTGATGCTTTAGTAATAAGTTTTCTTAGCTTCACCGTGGAGGATGAGCCTAAGCTACTTTTTTTATTTGTCATTTGTTACGTTTCTTAATATAAAGATAACATAAATATGCCCCTTTTACATCATTTTAAATGATAATAACTCATGGTTTTCGTTTTGTCAAATTTATGATACATGAGAAATTTTTTTAAAAAGTAGCTTATTAGTTGAAGAATATTCATATTCTTCATGTGGTGCGAGACAGCTCTTTTGCTGAAGACGTTTGGTGAAGTACTCTACATGCATTGAGCAAATTGCACGGCCTTGGGAGATTTGAATGACTTTTCGCTGGAAAACAAAAGCACGAGTTCAGAGAATATTATAGAAAGACTAGATAAGGTGTGTCTTATGCTCAAGGGGTGGTCTTGGGGGTGGTACACACGTGAAAATATTTGGAGCCCTCAAATTGGTGTTCTTTCTATGTATTTCACTCAATTATTATCATGTGATAATTTTTTTGTTTTTATATTTTCTTTTCATTCCCACTATCTATTTTCTTTCACGTGTGTTTTACACATGTGAAGAATTAAGTGGGAGACATACAAGTAGACACTCAAAATGAGAAAGCAAAGTTTTTTCCGGTACCGAGATTATTAAACTTTTATCGTCTCAAAATTCCACGGAGGCAATCCACAATAAAAATCAGCACTGCCCCTTCAATCAGGATTTCGCCACCCTTTGTCAAACTTGGAACGGAAATTTACAGTTGCAATATAACAAAAACTAAAATATGCACATTGCTTCAAATACTACTTGGTTTATTATAGATAGATGCAGTTTTTTATTACAATTTTCTTAACATACGAAAATAAAGAAAACTCGATGTAAAAGAAGATAACTCAATGACCAGATAAATTATCAAAACAAAACAGCAAAATGCAAATAGAACAAGTTGTTGAACCAAGAAAATTAAGTGATGCTAGTGTAGATTCTACCCTTGCCCTGCAACGCAGCAATTACACAATTGATTTGTTTGTGCCACCATAAACAAGACTCTCAATACAAAGAATTGGATGATTCCAAAGGGGACTCTTTTTTGTTTCATCTTTAGTAAAACCCATCCTTTCAACATCATATATAACCAAATCCTCCATTCCAAAATCAATCAGAATCTTCTTTCTGCTCTTTGAATATCCCAATACTCTAATGCTCTGAAAACGAAAAATGCCCAGAATTATGGGTTCTTTAATAGAGTACAACTGTGTCCAACTCCCATCCTTCTTCCTCATGTGCAAATCAGCCTGAAGAGGCAAAGAAGAATAGTAAAAACTGACGCAAAGAGACATGTCTAAAACATGCAGATCAGCTAGAACTCCATCAGTTCGGGCTGAGCAAACAGGCAGAGCCCCACAGAA
Source organism: Euphorbia schlechtendalii (assembly GCA_949673415.1). NCBI lineage: Eukaryota > Viridiplantae > Streptophyta > Magnoliopsida > Malpighiales > Euphorbiaceae > Euphorbia > Euphorbia schlechtendalii. The sequence continues at coordinate 7,600 of CATIWQ010193646.1, read as the reverse complement.
AAAGGTCTCTTTTCCCACATCAAATGTCAAAATCTCTTGCCGCGAATTGTTTCCAGAAGCTAACCAGTGCAAACAACCATCTGCAAAGTAGCCAGTTGAAGGTTTATGTATAAATCCGCCGAAATTATGTTCAAAAGGGAAGTCTTCAACAGTTGTCCATGTATTTGATCTCACTCCGTAAACCCAAACTTGAACATTAGCAGGCTCTGTATATGAAATAAACACAGCCTTGTAATGATGAGTGGAGTCACAACCCAAGCCCGAAGCGGAAATTCGGTAAAAACAAGCACTGGGAGGGAAACAAGGAAGAGTCCAGCGTTGGTGGGTGGATGGATTCCATAGAGAAGTGTGCGGTGAATTTCCCGACAAGAGAAGCAAACCGTTGCAGTAGCCATAGACCTGGTCTTGGATCATGATAGATGGCACTTCTCCCACATCGTTCATATTACAAACATGAAACCTGCGGGATCTGTCCTGGAATATCATCTTCCGGTTGATCATATACTCACTACTTGTAATTAGATGCCAATTCTTAAATTCAACGCTATCAACCAACGAGCATAAAGATTTTGAAACACAACGGAAGCGCATCAGAGATTTCACCGGCAAGTACAGTAGAATTTCGGTCATTATTTCTCCCGGGATTTCTGCCATCGCTGTTAACTTCTTTTTTCTACCGAAATAACTGCTTTTTTCGTTATAAATATAAGTTCAAATTCCAAATTAGCCTGCACTGCGTTTATTCCATTTCTGAAAACGAATTTTGTATTTTAAATAATACACTTTTTTTTCTCCTGGAATTGGAATAAAGCACTTTTCTGTTTCTTAGAATTGGAATTTTTTTTACAAAGGTTACTTTTTAAGTTTACCCATATATTCTAATTTGTCAACTTATTCCGTAAACTCCTTTAACAAAGTTTGTTCCTTTTTTCCCACACAATTTTCCCAATAAACTATCTAATTGTCCAAAATTACAAAATAGGGAAATTCTCATTGATACAATTACACAGCACGGCTACAAATAATAATAATTATAATTCCTAAATTGTCCTATAAAGAGACATGTATCACAGTTGTCATTAAACCACATGTTTTTGGATTGTCAAAAGAATAAAATTAATGCAAACAAATGAAAAGTGTTCTCTTGGAGATAATAAGATTCCTTTGTTGTACCAAAAGGTTAGGGAAGCTGAAAGAGGGGCATAAGCATAACTTCTTTTTATAGACATCGACAACGTAATTTATATCTAAACGTGCATGTACTTTTTCCATAATATTTCAATCTACCTTGGAACTTTTTCAACAATTCACCTTTAAACTTGTTTGCTTGTTGTTATAGACAGAGCATCTATGAATTTCAGCATTGCTCATCTTACAACTCATTTCACAAAAATTACTAACAGTCAGATAAACAAATTAATAATCCCCATTTAGCTCAAGAGGTGAATTGCACGTGTTAACACCTCTATCGCCAGAATACTGATACCGAAATACCAGCCCAATAAAGGCGTTATAGAATAGCAGATTAGAAGGCCAATTTGACAACTGAGCTTCATTTAAAAATACAGAAAGCAGTACTAAGGGAAAACGAATGTTCCTTCTAAACATAAAACATAAAAAGAAAGATTCTCATAATATCTAGAAATATTGGAACTGAAAGAAACCTCAAGAATTCTACCAACTAACAGGATGATTAAGTGCCTACATAATAGCACGGACGAAAATAAGAAACATCATATACTCACCACTTGTAGTAACAAAAAGTTAAGATTTTCAATGATACACAACATTCAAATATGTGGTTTGGTATCCTCCTCCTCCTCTTCTATCTTTGGAGCCAAATAAAATCTAACATAGCCCATCTCAGCGACCTTGTACTCAACCACCACAGGCAGCTCGGAAGATAAGCTGATTGTAACTGTGCTAGACAATGGAGTGGCCTTAGTGAAAGAGTTCATGTACCTCAGTGCAAATGTCAATGATACAGGCTCAGTCATCTCTATGATTGTAGCTTCTTCTGGCTGTGAGTTCAAGCAAATTATTTCATATTTAAGCCATCTATAAGAAGTTGTATTTGTATTTTGCATAAAAAATCACACAAGAATACCTTGTCTACTGTGGTATTCTGCCTGACCACTATATTTGCTGTCCCAATGTCACCACTTGTGGAAAATTTTACTCCTTCCTTAGTAACAGAGATCACAACTACATAAACACATAGCAACCATTCATAAGGAGAAAATGAAGATGGCAAAGAACTGGGAATCTTGAAAACGAATGGTTCTTGAACTACCTGTATCACCAATACTTGCAAGATCTTTACAAATTTTGGCAAACTCAGCAGATGGCATCCTCACAATAGCATGATACTCTGCTTCGGGAATTCCCAGATGCTCACTATCAATGTCCATTAACTTCATCTCAAAATCAGAAATTTTATCTTGTGCTGTAACAAAGATAGATAGCATGAAAACAACACCATATCAGTTATACCAATTTCAGGTGCTAATATGAGCAAAGTAGATATTAAACTAAGTGTAAATTCTACAATAAAAAAATTGAAAATCAACTTAATTTCTTTTATTAATCATCCAAATCATTTTATATGGATCAAAAAATTAATAAGTTTCTCTAGTAATTGATGAAATCAATTAATTAAAGAAGAAATGCTCTAATTGAGAGACAGATAACAAATTCATTTGACAATTGCAAATAACAAAAAAAACAGTGCTGGGAACGGAAGAATTAACAAGATTCATTAAACTAATTAACCTCTAAAATGTGATTATGTAGCAGATATTTATAGCACATTCAACCAATGCCCAATAAAGAGAGCAACCTCTAACTTACGGGGTTTATCAATATTGACGAAAACTAGCTCTAACAAACTGGGTAAAACGCTAAAACTGCATTAACGGAAAAATGAATACATGAAAAATTACATATTTCTAATTTACGAATACCACGAATTATCAATAATACTCCTAGTGAACCCTACACAATCGAGAACATAATTCTGAAGCAAGAAGGGAAAAATAAAGAAACACATACTAGGACTTTCAAACATGAAAGTGACGGTGTCGCTTCCGTCGTCGGCTTTGATGGTAATAATATCATCGTTACCAGAGCACTTAAGCATCTTGGAGACGTTATTGAGATTCATGCCGATCGAAATGTTACGGTCGCAGCGATAGTGTTCAAAACCCTCAGATCTGAGAAGGAGAGCCACGAGAGCAACGTGGCTGGAATCCATGGCCTGAAGAGAGAATCCGGTGGATGAGCAGTCGAAATTGGCTTCAGTAACCAAGTCCTTTACTGACTCAAGCACCTTCTTCAGTAGTGATCCTTGAACCAAACGTAGCTCCAACATCGTGCTTCAGGCTTTCTTCTTCTTCTGCTTGGGGTTAGGGTTAGGTTTTCGTGTGGATTGTGAAAATGCGAGGGAAATGGTGGTGGAATGAGAAATGGGTTTATAAAGGGGCGTGTTTGCGATTGGCGGGATTTTGGAAAATTAGGTTTTGTTCCCGCCACCATGGATTAATTTAGGAGGGGGCAATTCTATGCATCCGTTTCTATGTTATTAACAGCCTTTCGGTAACATTGAAATTAGCAAATATCTTACCTGCACAATTAGCATTATGTATGCAATTTTATATTAATATTATAGGTGATTTTGATTCGCAAAATAGAATAGAATAAAATGAAATGGAAATGATATGGAAAAACATCAATTATGATGCATGATTTTGATATTGGAGGGAATAGTTCTTTCTAATTTTCATAAAAATTATGGAATAACTATTCTTCTTTTAAATGAAGGAATAACTATTCCGTGATTCCTATTTAAATTAGGAAGAGCAATTTCTTCCGATGTTGGAGTCATGTATCATATTTAACTTTTTTGCATTCATTTCCTATTTTATTTCATCCCGCCAACTAAACGAGACTGTAGTGTACTCGTTGCAGAGTACAATAATACAAACAATGATAGTTAGAATTTGGTTTTGTTGATTATTAACTGTTAACAAAGATTTCATATTATTTTCTTACATAATTTTCAAAGTCATGGGTTCAAGACATCGATATGAAAAATTTTCGTTGTAATTTGTTTTGTAGACGCAATGATAGTAATTAAAATATATTAGTATATCTTTGATCCATTTTGTCTCTTTCAAATAGGAGGTGTCAGGCAAGTTGGGAAACATGTCTCATTGAGTTTTCCAATTTCATATTCAATCAAAACATTAAACTAATCAATAAAAAAATGTAGGAAACACTATAGCATAAACAATAAATAGAATTAAAGAATTTGAACCCTGGATAAGTGAAACTGTGTTAAATATTGTCCTTGAAATATACTTGTAACCTTCCAGGTTGAACCATTCTTTCTTTACTGATTTGAGAGTGGAAACATGGTTTAGAAATGTAAAATATATATAGAAAAATAACACATTGTATATATCAAACTAAAAATGATTAGCCACTTATACAGATAACTTTTTTTTGTCGAGTAATAAATATATTTGTCAATATAGTAAATGACGTACACCCTTTATCATATACAAATGATATAAAGAAGATTGAATGTACCCAAAGATTTGATATTAAGACTAACTTAGATTTATAATAAAACTTAATTAAAACCATTTTTAATATGTGACAGTTGTTTTTAATAACAAAATAGAAGATATAAATACATTAATGGTGAAGTCACACATTCACAAGTGGGTTTTTAGACTTCACAATTTTTTAAAAAATAGTTTAAAAAGATTATGACACTCATTGAAATTATTAATTGGACACCTATAAACATTGAATTTATCTATCAATTTTGGAAAAAAATACAATGTATGAAGAAATTTATACTCCATTCGGTTTCTAATATTTATCATTTTAGACTTTGGAATTTGGTTTTTAATATTTATCATTTTAAAATATCAATGCACTTTTTAACAAGATTTTCCTAATTTACCATTGCATTAATTAGGAAAGATATTAAGTGTAGATTAATTTATAAGTTGGTAATTAAGAAGAGAAAGATATTTTATTACAAAGTAAAAGGGTTAAAGTAGTCATTTTATAGTGTATTGAATGACTTATTGGTTTTGATGAAAATTCTAAAATGACAAATATTAGAAACCGGAGTAAGTAGTATTCATTCATAATGAATTCACATGTATATGTTGTTGATTAAATAACTATCTAATATAAATTATTAATTGACACCGATAAATTTTATGTTTTAGAGATTATTTTAAAAAATTATACTTTAATATACATGGACACCACAGTAAAAAAAACTCTGGATTTGTTACTAAATACATATATTATAACTCATAATAAAACCATAAACTAGTAAATTAACTCTCTTAGTAATATTACTCACTATTAATTAACTATCATAAAAAATTTCTTTTTCAAATACACACGTTTAAAAAAGAATTGTTATAATAATCTAAACTTCATTCGAAATATAAAACGAAAAATGGAATTCAATTGTTGATTTGCATTTTAAGTCAGAACATCACTAAATATTTGGTGTTTTATACAATTTCTTTGATTATTAAAGTAATTTCACTTTGATTTTTTTTTTATCCCAAGTTCATGTTTGAAATCCTGATTGACCGATCAAAATTGATGGTTGATCCGATTCAATTTTTATTGGTTCTGGGAAAATCCGGTCAAACAACTGATTAAATTGGCCAGTTCGACAAGAAACCAATCGATTCAAACTTCCGATTCAACCAATATATAATTGGTTCTCGACTTTTGTATAATTATTGAAAAGTAAAATTTTGTTTTTAGTGAAAATTGATCCTGGGACCTTTCAATCATGCATTGTATACCCACCAATCAAGTCAGGTTATTTGTCATTTTATATTTTGAACTTTAATTTTAATATTTATTATTTTAAAATATTAATGCATTTTTTGACAAGATTTTTCTAATTTATCCTTGCATTAATTAGGAAATATATTAGGTGTAGATTAATTTATAAGTTGGTAATTAAGAAGAGAGAAAATTTTATTATAAAGTAAAATGGTTAAAGTAGTCATTTTACAGTGCATTGAATGTCCTATTGATTTTGATGAAAATTTTAAAACGACAAATATTAGAAACCGGAGGGAGTATAATTTTATAAGATAAAATTAAATTGTTCATATTTTTAATAAATCTACTATATATATAATGTTTTAATTTAACTATTATGTATACCAATTTGAAAGTATTATATTTTAAAATATTTTTTTAATTACAATTTTTAATCTATACAGCTAAACAATATTTAAAATTTAAGAATTTTCAAATCAAATTGACATTGAATTATTTACCTACAAAATTATAACAAATGCCTATATTTTTTATTTAATATATTTGTTTAAAACTTTAATTATACAAAATAATTAAATAAATGTATATTTTTATATACTCAAAATCAAATTTGTAAATTTTCTTATCTAATTTATAAATCATAGTTTAGTCTGTATTATAACCAATTAAATCTTAAATTCAATGATTCATTCCCTGATTAAAAATTAGAATCAAAAGGATTATATTAAGAATAAGATTTAGCAACCTTTAGTCAAGTAACCTTTATGACTTTGACTTTATATGTAGACCGAAATTCCAGCCCACGCTCGCTCACTCATGTATGATACTACTGTGTAAAGTTATAAACAACTCGGTCCACTCTCTCAATTTCATCTCGTTCACGTAAGGAAGAATCAGTAGACCACAACCAAAAACGTAAAATCCCAGCTTCAGTGCCCAATCAATTAAGCCTCCTGCAATGCATTTTTCCCCATCCTCCTTTCTTCTATTTCACTCCATTTCCATTAAAACCTAATCCAATCTCAATTACTTCCTTTCCACTTGTCAGCTATCACATTCTCCATTCTCATTTCCTCATCATGGCAGATCTCAGCCCCAAAACTGACATCTCCTTTGCTGCATTCTTCCTCTGCAGCGCCTTCGTCACTGCTCGCTTTGCCGGGTACTTTCTATCTCATTTCTCTTATTATTTTTTCTACTGGATTTGTCTGGTTCTCGTAGCTTCGAGATCATTCTCATGGGTTAATTTAGTTCGTCAAGGTTCTCATTTTTATTGCATTATCATGTTTGATAATTTATTTCCGTGCTTTCTCAATTTTATACAATGCTCGTTTTGACGTCTCTGATGATAGCTAAACATGATATTTCTCACTCACTGATCTTGAATGGAGGTGACTGGCTCCAGTATCACCTAAACCTATGCCGCTTCCACTACCACATTGAGTAAGTTTAGGGTTCTTTAAAAGCTAATTGTGAGTAATTTGAGTATTTGACTGAATGTTTAGAGGTTGGCTGTTTTTGTCACTTTAAGTTTGTATACTACATTACCATGTGTGCTGAAGATTTTGGCTTTAGTTAGGTATAATTTTGCGATTGTGTGTCGGTGGAGGTTGTAGGGAATTGACATCGAAAACATAACCGCGTCGGCGGAATTACCGGTTAAAATTTTCTCGAATTCGAATAGGATCTTCTCAAGAACCATTGATAGGGTTTCAAACCAATTTATTTACATAATAAGAACTTACTTGAAAAGTCTCCTTAAGAGACG
>CATIWQ010193597.1:0-32397 GCA_949673415.1 Euphorbia schlechtendalii | reverse complement strand
ATATATTATACACTGTTCTTACCTTGCCAGTGAGTTTTTTCACTTCTTTTTCAATCCTTCTCAGATGCTGGTTTGTTTTCTCAAACTTCCCATTTATTTGTTTGAATCCTTCATTTATCTTTTCTTCGAATGAGTCGAATTTATCGGCTAGAATCTTAAGTGTTTCTAACACTTCATCATTCTCCTTCTCACTGTTGTCCTATTGTGTGTCATTTTCTATTTCTTGGATCATGAATGTTGATTGTGTTCCAGTGCTTTGAGTTCAGAAATATAGTTCCATGTCATACACATCAAAAGTTGGGTAGAATTCGCCTAACTCCAACTGTATCATCTCCTCTTCATTTGTAACTATCTTGCAAAACTTTAACTGTAAATTAACATACATTTAGATTAGTCAGTTTTTGTTAAATAAAAATTGTGTTAAACATCCATTATACAAGATTTAATATTGTTAACATTTTTTTCAAGATATAACATTTATTATACACAGTATAACAATTGTATAACTTCATTTTTTGGCTAGGAAAGATGAAAGGGGACTTACGAATTGTGGCTGTTTGCTGAATATATTTCTCTGCAAGAATGGCATCGAAATATCAAGAAAGTATGTCTTCCATTTGAAAAGCCTTAGAAGGTAGACACCTTGAGGTTGTCGAATAATTTCACATATCACTCCATTACACCCTCCATAGACTTTATAAAACCAAATTTGGAAGATTATAGCGCAGCCTTGAACTACGTATGAACTGACAGTTTTCTTCTGTCTCCCATTTTTTGGAGATCTTCTAATAATGCCTGATATGATAACTCCCACCAAGCTATCTCTTTGTAATCTTCATTTATCACACAAGAGAATACTTTTCTGGGATTGTGCTATGACTATGTGCCCCCATGATGTAGTATGAAATGAAGTAGATAAGCGCCATTTTCAAGAAATCATCCTTTGAATTAATGCTTTTCTCCAACAGTTTCTCTATGTCTTTCTTCTGCTTTTGTTTGTTTTTCTTCTTGCTATTGAAGTACTTATTTATAAAATCCGCCGTTTGCTCTAATTCACGGAATTTTGGAGGATCATCTCCTGGTTTCTTTAGTCCGGAAATGACAAGGAATTGCTCTATATTGAAATGCAAAATTGTTCCCGCGACCTTGATGTACATTGTGTTTTCTTCCATGTTCTTCAACTCTCTTAATACTAGAATATAGATGAGCTATCTCGTCACTCTATGAATTGGAGCAGCCATGAAATAACCAAAACATGACTGTTTGAATCTTCGCATTACATCCGGAGGCAGGCAATCCTTCAAGTTCTTTATCACCTCATAGTCAGAACTTATCAAGACCTTGCTTGCCCAATATTTCTTTTTAGAGTATATTGACATTAATTCCTATTTAAAAAATGTACACATGTTGTTAAGCAGTCACATAACACAACATTTTTTTTTTTTTTTGTGAAACACCGTGTGGATTTTTTACTTGTGAATTTAGCAAGTTTATACGAAAAGGATTTTCTTCTCCGATTTCCTCAAATTCATTTAACAGTTTTTCAATGAATTTGTGTACCTGTGTGTAATATGGCATATTTTAGTCCATTGAAGCTACCTCTTCAATTAAATATACAATGTATATTATTTGTATAATATGATGATTTTACAGACAATAAACAACGACAGTGGAGAGTTTGAACAATGTGCATAATGACTCAGCAACAATTCACTTCAACAATTTATTTAAGCGCACACACACACACATATATAATGGCATTTTTTCAATGAATTTATGTAATTGTGTGTCATATGGCATTTTCTATTGTAATATTAGCAGAAGCTACTTATTTAATCAAATACGATATATAATTTCAGTAACATAAATGGCATCAAAACACATAAAAAACTTTGACAAAAGCATATGAAGATATATGGAACCTCTAACACAAACACATTTCATTGCACAATTCAAGTGAAGATTTAACTGTCGTTGATGAATAAAATTACACAATGAAAGCGTAAATCTAACTGTATATTAATTGAAAATGATACTGCAGTAAACAAGTATTCCCTAAACAACATGAATGAAAATTTCAAGAAGATTCTTTAACACAAACATGTTTCGATCTTGAATTCAACGAATTATACACTGTAGTTGCATGCAAAAAATTCGGAAAAGTGTAATTAAATGAATTAAAACTGTTTTATCAATGGATAATGATGTTTTAGAACAGAAATATTCTGAAATAAGAATGTAACTTACTTTAGCTTTTGATCTTTTTTTCTTCTGGTTCTTCACTTCGTTGTGATCTGATCAATTTTAGTTCATTAGGATTCAATAACCAACTGAATAGATGATTGAAATCCATGAATGACTTATATTTTGTAGAATTCCTTACCTTTTTCACATATGTTCTTCACTTTTCTTCCCTTCTTTGTTGCTCATTGTTGCGTCTGTAAGTTCAAAATCAAAAACCATCTCTGATTTTGTAGATGAGAAACTGAATCGGAGTTGTGTTGAAACGGTCGAGAGATTTGAATGGAGAAACCGTCGTGTTTAGCGCAGAATTGAAGGGTTTTAGGTCTTGTAAAATTTGTTTTACATTTTCGTGTATTTGGAAGAAATGGATTCTTGTTGGTGGGCTTTGCAAAATTTTGATTTTGTACAGCCCAAATTCTAAGAAGAAATCTGGCAAAAAAAATTTTCCCTAAATAGTACAAAGAATCAAAATGTGTTATTCAAATCCAAAATATATAATTTTATAATAAGTTTGTTCTACAATACAAGTGGAATAATAGGTTGAAAAAATATCAAACCAACTTCTAAGCTCAAAGATATTGGGCTTGATGTGGCCCAAACTATCAATCAAATAGTCAACTGAATTCAGAGAGTCAAAATAAGGCAAAAACAAAAAAAAGAGGAAATATTCATAGGTTCCAGAACATGAGAAAAGAAAAGGAGAGCATAAAATGAACGAAGCAATTGCTCTTGGATTTAAGACTAACGCGTAGTCGCCCAGCCACCGCATCGCTTGCCTGCGATTGGTTCTCCTTTTCTCACCGGTAAATCTTTCTTTTCGTTTGATCTGTGTTTCAGTTTTGGATTTATCACGATATCTTTTTACATTTCCTTCTTTCCCCCGCTCTGTCCATTTCCATCTCCAAATCAGGTGAAAACTGACCACCAGTTCGATAATTATGCTGAATATATGTGTCCGATCTCGTATTTGTTGCCAAATCTGTGGTGCAAAGTAGCACCCTCTAGGCAGGGAGGGCCACTTGAAAACTCCCCTCCCTGGGTGGATTTCATCGGCCGCTGCCTTTAAGCTGGTTCTTAGATGTTTGATGATAGAGCACTATTGTTAGTTTTTTTCTAAATTTAACCTGTATTCATCTATTTTAACAGGTTTTCTCCATAATTGAAAATTTATGTGCCTTTGGTTCCTGAGAGTACAATCATTGCCAATTAGTTGGTTTTAGCTTGCATCTTTAGCTATGAAGTGGTTTAGAGCTGGAACTAGTGTGGCAAGGCTTGCCATTCGGAGGACCTTATCACAGACTGGAACATACACTACGAGAGCACGTACCATTCCTTCTCAGAGTCGATATTTCCATTCTACTGTCTTTAGCTCAAAAGCACAAGCTGCTCCTGTTCCACGCCCCGTGCCCCTCTCCAAGCTAACTGATAGTTTCTTAGATGGAACTAGTAGTGTTTACTTGGAGGAACTACAACGTGCTTGGGAAGCTGACCCAAATAGTGTGGATGAGTCATGGGACAATTTCTTTAGGAATTTTGTGGGTCAGGCTGCCACATCTCCTGGAATTTCTGGCCAGACAATTCAAGAGAGTATGCGTTTGCTGTTGCTTGTGAGAGCTTACCAGGTTAATGGTCACATGAAAGCGAAGTTGGACCCGTTGGGCTTGGAAGAAAGAGAAATTCCTGATGACTTGAACCCAGCTCTTTATGGGTTCACTGATGCTGATCTTGATAGAGAGTTCTTTTTGGGAGTGTGGAGAATGGCTGGGTTTCTGTCTGAAAATCGTCCAGTGCAGACACTTAGGTCAATATTGACCCGGCTTGAACAAGCTTATTGTGGTAGCATTGGCTATGAGTATATGCACATCGCGGACCGTGAAAAGTGCAATTGGCTGAGAGACAAGATTGAAACACCAACTCCTACTCAGTACAATCGCCAACGAAAGGAGGTTATTCTTGATAGGCTAATATGGAGTACACAATTTGAAAACTTCTTAGCCACCAAATGGACCACAGCTAAGAGGTTTGGGCTTGAAGGTGGTGAGACACTGATTCCTGGCATGAAGGAGATGTTTGATAGGTCAGCAGATCTTGGTGTTGAGAGCATTGTTATTGGAATGCCTCACAGAGGAAGATTAAATGTTCTTGGTAATGTTGTAAGGAAGCCACTTCGTCAAATATTTAGCGAATTCAGTGGTGGTACAAAGCCTGTGGATGAAGTTGGTCTCTATACTGGAACTGGTGATGTGAAGTATCACTTGGGAACTTCATATGATCGCCCAACTAGAGGAGGAAAGAGGATCCATTTGTCTTTGGTTGCGAACCCTAGCCACTTAGAAGCTGTGGATCCTGTTGTTGTTGGCAAGACTAGAGCTAAGCAATATTACTCCAATGATGAGGACCGGACAAAAAACATGGGGATATTGATTCATGGTGATGGTAGTTTTGCTGGACAAGGTGTTGTATATGAAACTCTGCATCTTAGTGCACTGCCAAATTACACTACTGGTGGGACTATACACATTGTGGTGAATAACCAAGTTGCTTTCACTACCGACCCAAGGGCTGGCAGATCTTCACAATATTGCACTGATGTTGCCAAGGCTTTGGATGCCCCTATTTTCCACGTTAATGGAGATGATGTAGAGGCAGTTGTTCATGCCTGTGAGCTTGCAGCTGAGTGGCGCCAAACTTTCCATTCAGATGTTGTGGTTGATTTAGTCTGTTACCGTCGATTTGGCCATAATGAGATTGACGAACCATCTTTCACACAACCTAAAATGTACAAGGTTAGCCTCCAACTTTGTGGTCATTGAAATGCCAATTCACTCCTTGTTTTTCTTTCAACTGGAACATCTTTTTCATGTTAAGTTTGAGGGCTCTGAATTCATTCATTTTCCCTTTGGCTGTGATCTTTATCTTATTGCCACATCTATTTCTCCTGATTTATGTTTGTAGCTCGTTTTGTTATTGGTATCTTTGAAATGCATTAAGCTAACTTGCCTGTCTTGACAACAGATCATTCGGAATCATCCATCAGCTCTTGAGATTTACAAAAAGAAACTTTTAGAATCTGGACAGGTGGGTGAAGAAGATATTGGCAAAATACAAGAGAAGGTCCTTTCGATACTGAATGAAGAATTCTTGGCTAGCAAAGATTATGTTCCTAAAAGGAGAGATTGGCTTTCATCTCACTGGGCTGGGTTTAAATCTCCTGAGCAACTTTCACGGGTCCGCAACACTGGGTATGTGCTGATACCTAACTAGTCTTGGATGTTGCAGATTTTTTTTTTCTCTGAGATAGTCACGTTTTGATGCAGGGTGAAACCTGAGATCTTGAAGAATGTTGGCAAAGCAATCACAACTCTTCCAGATACTTTTAAGCCTCACAGAGCTGTAAAGAAAGTATATGAGCAACGTGCTCAAATGATTAAAACAGGGGAGGGAATTGACTGGGCAGTTGCAGAAGCTCTTGCTTTTGCTACTTTGCTTGTAGAAGGTAACCATGTTCGATTGAGTGGCCAGGATGTTGAAAGGGGTACTTTCAGTCACAGGCACTCGGTAATTCATGATCAAGAAACTGGGGATAAGTATTGCCCTCTGGACCATGTCATTATGAACCAAAATGAGGAGATGTTTACTGTCAGCAACAGGTACTATCTTCCAGTCAACCTGTCTCATAGTTTTCCTTTAAATTTAAGAGGTTTAGATGTTGACGTGGTTATTGCAAGACCCAGGACTGTTTGAATATTTGTTATATTTCATATTACCTGTGCACAGTTGAAACTTGTATTTTTTAACAGCAGTTTGAGCATTGTTAGGAAACAATCAAATGATTCGCATTTCTTTTGATGCCCCCCTTCCCCACTTCTTCAAGAATGTTTGAGATTGTTAGTGTGTTGATTGATATAAGGAAAAAGATTTTGTTTCAGTGGTGCAGAAAGCAGAATGTATTATTTTTGATAGCAAGTGCTAAAAGCAGCTTTTTTTTGTACAGTTCTCTTTCAGAATTTGGTGTTCTTGGATTTGAATTGGGTTACTCAATGGAAAGTCCCAATTCATTGGTTATTTGGGAGGCTCAGTTTGGTGACTTTGCAAATGGAGCTCAGGTGATATTTGATCAGTTCCTTAGCAGCGGTGAATCAAAATGGCTGCGTCAAACTGGTTTGGTTGTTCTTCTTCCTCATGGATATGATGGTCAAGGTCCTGAACATTCGAGTGCCCGACTAGAACGTTTCCTTCAGGTATTACCCATCAAAGGATTTTTTACAGTGCCTTGATTCTATTTAGCTTCATTGGTATTCCTTGTTTGTTATCTTAAGATGAAAATCTCTTAAGCTATATGGTTTTCGGTTTCTTATGAAGTATGAATAGTGCGATTCAACCTGGTCATGTTTACCCTTCATTTTAAAGTATGAATAGTGCGATTCAACCTGGTCATGTTTACCCTTCATTTTAAACTGTTGATATCAGCGGCCAAAAATTGGTATTTGTTGATTTTTATCCTGGGGAACTTCGACATATTCCATTCTGATTTTATGATAACCTTTTGCTGAGTTAACCATATAAGAGATTGGACATTTTGCTTTTTCGCATCCTTTTGTGTTCTGTAGATGGCCATTATAATTAGTACTGGGGCAAGAAGCTGATTGGTACATTGTAACCAAATGTGTACTTATCCAGCATGGTTCTGTTGTTTGACTGCGTCCCTATCCATTTTTGCTCTCCTATTTGCGTAGGATTCCAACTGTTGCAACTAATGAGGTGTATGAATTTTTATTGCAGATGAGTGATGACAATCCTTTTGTAATTCCTGAAATGGATCCAACCCTTAGGAAGCAAATTCAGGAATGTAACTGGCAGGTTGTAAATGCCACAACCCCTGCTAACTACTTCCATGTATTGCGTCGCCAGGTAAAATACTTTTTAAAACAACCTCTAGCTATTATGTGATCATTTGTTGCTCATGAATTCTGTTTTCATCACTCAGTTGCACAGAGATTTCCGAAAGCCCCTCATTGTGATGGCCCCCAAAAACTTGCTTCGTCACAAGGATTGTAAATCAAATCTGTCCGAATTCGATGATGTCCAAGGCCATCCTGGTTTTGACAAGCAAGGTACCAGATTCAAGCGTCTCATTAAGGATCAGAATGATCACTCTGATCTTGAGGAGAGTATTAGGCGCCTCGTGCTTTGCTCTGGAAAGGTACGTATTTGTTTTTCTTTCCCCTGTCCTATAAGTTATATTTTCATACAAAAGATGTAGAATTTATGAATATTAACATAATAACACATGGAAGTTCTTGCTTGCAGGTTTATTATGAGCTTGATGAGGAGCGCAAGAAGAACAATGCTAAGGATGTTGCAATCTGTAGGGTGGAGCAACTATGCCCATTCCCATATGATCTCATTCAGCGTGAGCTTAAGCGATATCCAAGTATGTTTCTTATCAATATTCGGACAAAAAAATTTGCAAGTTGATTATTCTTTTATTCTATGAATATCCAGTCGGTTAAACATGGTACTACCTCCAGTGCCAAAAGATTGTTAATTTACTCAATATTTCATTTTTCCCTTTTGTATGTCATTTTAAAGAATCAATGCAAAATTTAACACTTTTTTCCTAATTTACCATTCTATTAATTAGGAAATAGATTACGTATAAATGAAATTACAAGGTAATAATTAAGAAAGAAAAATAATTTTATAATAAAGCAAAAGAGATAAATTAGTTATTTGAACAGTGTAATAAATTTTTTATTGGTTCTGACGAAAATCCTACGATGACAATTTTTCGGCATTGGAGGGAGGAGTAGATACATGAATTAAAACTTGGCTAAATGCATCATGACTCCTTGAACTTGTTAACTTTTGCCCGATGCCACCCTGAACTTGCAAAAGTTCCACTTAACCTTCTGAAATTGGCAAAAGTGTACCAGTTTTCCACCCTCTCAATTCCACGTGTCAAATTATGGTTGGGTTGACTTTTCGACAATACCATTTTTTTAATTTTTTCTCCAACCAGAATTTGACACTATGGCCTTGAAACTTTGATAACGTTGTAGAGATATTTGAATTTAACGCCATGTGTGTTGGTTTGTAATAGATGCGGAGATAGTTTGGTGCCAGGAAGAGCCGATGAACATGGGTGCTTATAGTTACATATTACCGCGCCTGACAACTACGGTAAAACATTTGGGACGAGGATCAATTGAGGACGTCAAGTACGTTGGGCGGGCCCCATCTGCCGCAACCGCCACTGGTTTCTACCAGGTTCATGTCAAGGAACAGACCGAACTTGTTCAAAAGGCCATCCAACCTGAGCCTATTAAGTATCCCTTTTAAAGCCCTTGCAAATATAAACTCTTACAAGAAAATAATCGCACATACCTAGTTGAATGTTTTATTTTTCGTGGATTTACATGCCTTGTTTGCAAGGTTCGTGTTATTTTTTATATAACTAGTGTACATTTTACTCACCCGAGGTTTATTGGTATCTTCATAGGAGCGGAATTGCTCGATAAGATATACTCTAATGCAGTAATTGAGTGTCTTTTTCCGGCTACATATGCATCAGTTTTCTCTAAATTTCGTCATGCTTAGTTTTGGAACATTGTTTTTCTATGTTATTTCGAGGGAACAATAAAGAAGAATACTATATAAATATAATGGGCTCGTTTGGGTTGGTGGAATGATTATTCTGTGAAATAGGAGGAATAGTTATTCCATGATATCTATAATAGTCAGGATTAGCTATTTCGTTTGGTGATTGGATTCAGTACAAATATGTACATTTTATAACTTTTTTGCATTCATTTTTCTTCCCATTTCACGGAATAGTCATTTCGCTAACTAAACGAGTCATATGTTCTTGCACATTTTGCATTCCAGGTTTAGACTTGTTATCTATAATTGTGCTTCACATGAAGCAAATTTGACTTCAAATTTACTTTTGCTTTGCACTAGGGGATTAGTATTAAACATGGAAACGACATGAAATTTATTGACATTTTGCCAAATTCCGATTAATAGAAGATTATGAAAGATTTTTAAACACCGCTTGTTTGTGGTGTATATATATTTTTTGAACATGTAGTATTTGTTCGTGGAATAAGAAAAAAATGAATACAAAAATATTACAAATGGTTGAGTATTTATCTTGAATCCATCGTCGGATTCGAGGAGGAATAGTTATTCCATGATTCTTAGCTATTTAGGAATAACTATTCCGTTCGTCTACAGATTCTAGGTAAATATTCTATCATTTTTCATTCGTTTTTTACTATTTCATGGAATAATTGTTCTGCCAATTAAACGGGTTCAATTTAGCCGAAGAAAAAGAAATTTCGATAAATGATGATGGGGATGATTTTTTATCCCTTGAACTCGTTTTTCCGATAAATGACTTGTTTTCTTAGACTCGTTCAACTCCCAAAAAAAAAAGTTCAAGAAAACAAGATTGCAAAATAATTAAAAACTATTCATTTATTCAATTTGATTGAATATTAAGAGAACTTCTCACATTTCAAATGTTCTCATTTCACTCAATGAATTTGTATTCTTTTGAACTTAATCTAAGCAAAATAAGTTAAGAATATAATAAGTTTAGTTCTTGACTTATAAGTTCATTTCCAATAGATTTTAAGGTTTCATTAAATTATATTCGGTTCAAGATCTTGAGTTCCAATAAATTATTGAGTGATTATAACTAATCCAAAACAAGAATGTTATTGCAATTGATTTTCAAGAGTAAGAATTCTGCATAGGTAAAAAATTAGAAAAATATTTGTGAATTGACAATAGCTTTTTGAATTATTGCTTTCTTTTCAATTATCTTTTTCTTTGTTTTCCCATAAATGTATAGTTTTATTTAATTAGCATCATATTTGTTTATTCCTTTATTTGTATCTTCTTTCTCAATGATTTTTGTACTATTTTAACGTTTTTCTTAAATTATTGTAAATGCCAATTATTTTAATGTTTTTCCTTATTTTTATTCGAAAAACTTTTGAAATTTTCATCTACTTTAGTTAAAGAAGATAAGACACTTTATTTAATGTTTTCCACTTCCTTTTCATATACATCTATTAATTTATTTAGTTTCTTTATCTAATACTTTTATTATTCGTGTACAGTTGCAAAAGTGATTTTTGTTTCAATTCTGTTTCAATTCATGATTAAATTTTAAAAAATCAATTCTTAATGATTTTTTTGAAATTAATTTCTGTTTCTATTTATTAAACATAAAAACAATTTTTTTAAATGAACATTAAAATTATATAGGTTTGTAGCTTTATTTTGGTGAAAAATGTTAACCTAGTTATTAAGATTAAATCTGAAATTTTAGAAGTTACAAGTCCAAATAAGAGAGTGTGATAGGTGAGGTTTCTGTAATCGCAGGTTATATTTAAAAAAAAAAGTCTGCGGATTTGGCAGTCACCATATTAGTATATGAATGTTATCTTATTATTGTTTGTAATGTATATTCTTTTACAAATAACGGAAAAAAGGTATATGTATTTTTTTTATATTTCTAAAATGAATATATGTATTTTTATTTTTTTGAATGCCTTTTCCTTTTCGGGAAATCATTAAGAATTTTGAGTTGAAACAAAAAGAAGAAAAATCCAAAATCACCGATGTTAAATTTATATAATGATTGATTTCATTTGGAGGAAATTTGACATTGCATAACAAACTATAGCATGTGGAAATAGTTTAGGGAAATAGTAAGGAATGGATAATTATTAGATTTATTAATTAACATGTCCTAAATAGCATTTAATTAAAGTTTTGTCTTAATATATTTTCATTATTTTAATTTTACGTTCTTATTTAAGGATCATATTTCAGTTTTTTCATCTTTTTCCAATTGAGTGCTCCTATTGAGATCTCTTCCTTCAGCTGCGTTTTTCTTACTTCAGATTTTCTTCTCCTCCTTTTAATTGCGATTTCAGCTTCGATTTTTTCATCTCCAATTTTTTATCCTTCTCTTGATTGTGAGTTTCGCTTCGATTTTCTATTCTCCGATTGATTCTCCTCCTGATCGAGATTCCAGCTGTTATTTTTTGGTTAGTTTTTTTTGTTTGTTTCTTATTCTGTTCATATCCTGATTCTTGTAGAACCCAAGTTAAACAATACTTAACAGTACTTACAAAGTTTTGGAAATAGCAAACCGAATAGGTAAGCGAATTTAATTAAGTATTAAGTTCACTCTTAATTAATGAAGTAGATTTGAGTATTGTGGAAAAATCAACTCAGTTTACTGTAAGTAATTAATTAAGTTAAAACTTAGATAGGAAAAGCTGAGTTCTGCTTTACTAAGTAGAATCCATGCTGAGTACTATGCAGTTTAGCAATAGGCACTCAACACGAACTGAGTGCTGCTTTTATTAATTAAAAGCATTACTTTATTATGACACTTTGAGAATTATTTGATAACTGTACTACTAACAATTTTTGTTAAGAAACAAAATATACTTTTGTTGCTTTTAAGGTCAAAATATGCAGCAAACAATAGAATATTGATAGTGTGGCTTACACAAGACAAAAGTAGTTCAACTCCACAAAGACTTGTCGAAATCTTTCCACAAAAGTCCAAGATGAGTGCGCCTCTGTCAACCCCATTCCTTGGTGTCTCTGCGCGTGTCAGTCAATGTCAGCAACATTGAACCAATCAAATAACACGTTGCTCTGCACGCGTCTCTCTCTGAATATGGATTACTTGAAGACAAAAGAGCTTTCATCAATGGAAGCTAATCTCTTCTCAACGTTCGGATTTCTATCTCTGAATATCCCATAAACTATCTCCAACGGGAAGATTTAAAAGACGTGAAGAGAAGAAATATTAAAGAACTCAAAAGAAGAGAAGTCTGAAACGACAACTTCAAGAAGTTTCAGTGTATAAATAGAAGACTGAAGTAGATGTTGAAATACAGTGAATCACCTTGAATTTCATAAGAGCTAAAGTCACTGGAAAACATTCTAGCTTCCCAGAAATTCAAAATCAAGCAATCTACAAACAACCATTTCTATATCTGTTTGTAATAGAGAGAATCCATTATGAGATATAACATTGTAAGGATTCAACAGTTTATAAGTTAAATTCAGTTCACTAATCTCTTTTGAGATCTTGAGTGTCAATTTGGGAAGGTTACCCAAATTGAGGAAGTGGTAGTTAGAAAGGAGGGACTTTCTGTAATTTATTCTATCCAACTTGTGTGTCAGTTTGGGAAGGGTACCCAAACTGAGGTTGAGCGGTAGTTAGAAAAGAGGGACTTTTTGTAATTGTGCCTACCCTCTGTAAAGGCTTCTCCGCCTATTGAAGGAATGAACCACTAGTGGATTAAAGTTCAGAGAGGGATTCGGGGACTGGACTAGGCAAAGGTTGAACCAGGATAAAATCTCAGGTGTAGTCGTTCTAACTCTAAGCGTTTAGCTTCATAAGCATATTTCTCATTCATCTCTCTTATATTTGCTTGCTATCCATCTCGCACTAAGTAATCTTCACTCAGTAAGAGGTTGAAGATAAACTGTGCCAACTTTGCTGAGCAGTTTATAATTTTTTATATCGCACTCAGCACGTATATAAAAACTATACTGAGTTAACTATAAAATGAAAATAATCTAAAAGTTACCCAGTATTCGCATTCACCCCCCCTTTGCTGTTATTATTAGCCAGTTTACGAACCAACAAGTGGTATCAAAGCAGTTGCTCAAATCTAAGACTAATCGTCTTGAGTCAGATCCTTAAATGGCATATAATAACTTTAGCTCGAGTTCTAATCAGTCAGTTCTTTTGAGAGAAGGAATGTTTGTTACCAGACCTCCTCTATTTGATGGTAATCATTATACGTTTTGGAAAAATCGTATGAAGAATTTCATCCAGTCACAAAGTATGCAGGTCTGGCTCGCAATTGAGCTTGGTCCCAGAGTTCCTACTGAGGTCAGGAATGGTGTGCGTAGACCTGTATATCCAGAGGACTACAATGACGCTGATCTGATACTTCTCAAGGAGAATGCCGCAGTCATTAACTACTTACACTGTGCACTTGATCTTACAGAATTTAACAGGATCTTAGGATGCGAAACAACACAGGAAATCTGGAAGAAACTAGAGATTACCTATGAGGGGACAGACAAGGTCAAGGAGTCAAAGATAAACCTCATGCTGAGAGAGTATGAGATGTTATGATGGTTGCCAATGAAGGTATTCAGAGTATGAATACCCGATTCATTAACATTGTTAATGAACTAAAATGAGCAAGGAAGAGCTTGTTAAGAAAATTCTCCGCACTCTCACAGTAGAGTGGGATTCCAAGAAGAGCGCAATCGAGGAATCTCACGACCTTAAGACCTACAGCTATGATGAGCTGATAGGCACCTTGCTAACACATGAGATGTCACTGAGAAAGTACTCAGATGACTCTAAGAGAAATCGGGGCAAGGACAGTAAAGCCATTGTCCTCAAACCTGAATCATCTGATGAGTCCATTGATTGTGAATCTGATGAAGACATGGCTCTTCTTACAAGGCGTTTCAAACTCTTCATAAAGAAGGATGGGAAGTTTAATCAAAAGAAGTTTCCCGCTAAAATCAAGTCAACTCAGCACGAACGTGGAGTTGAGGAAGGACTAAGAAAAGAGCATGGTAAAGATATCAAGTGCTATGGGTGTGGAGAAAAAGTTCACATCCAGTCAAACTGTCCAAAAGCAAATAAGGACAGATTCAAGAAGAGTTTCTCCAAGAAAATTGAAGCTCTTGCTGCCACTTGGAGTGACTCAGAAGAATCTTCATCTTCTGATGAAGAAGTCTTTGATTCAACTAATCTCTGCTTGATGGCTTTCGATAATCATGGTGAATGCTCAGCATCTACCTCTAGTTCAAAATCTTCTGCTGACAACTCTGAAGCTGAGCATGATAAAGATCAGCATACTGAGGTACATTTTGATATTTCTTTATCAATTAAAGAATTCGCCCAGGTTCTCTTTGATGTAATGAAACTAACAAATAAATCAATGAAAAACATCAAAGAGATAGTGAGGAGAAGTGACAATCTGGAAGATACTAATGCTTCCTTATCGCTTGATATCCGCTTTCTTTTAGAAAAAGCTGAGTATCAAGAATGTGCTATCAGCAAGCTCACTAATAAACTAGATGAGCTGACTGCTGAAATATCATTATTAAAGAAGAAAGAGGATCCTCCTCTTGTCAACAATCAAATTCTAAATAACCAAACTCGTAATTCAAAGAGGAACAAATCTTTTAAATAGAAGAAAGCGAGCCAGTCCAAGACAAAAACTGTGTGTGATTTTTGTGGGAAAACTGGACATGTCACAGTAAAATGTAGATATAAAAATGGTTATTATGATGAATATGATTGGACAAACATAAGCACTGCTAACAAGGGAGGACCCAGCTCAAAAGCATGGGTATCTAAGAAAACCTAATTATTTTGCATGTGAGCCTTAGATCTGTCGATGACTCTCAAATGTGGTACTTGGATAGTGGATGCTCAAGGCATATGACAGGAGATGAAAGCCAGTTCATCTCATTGGAACGTAAGAGAAATGGAAGTGTCAGTTTTGGAGATAACCAGAAAGGCAAGATTGCAGGGTGTGGCACTGTTGGCGTATCTCCCTCAATTGAAGAAGTGTCTCTAGTCAATGGACTGAAGTTCAACTTGCTCAGTGTAGCCCAGCTCTGCGAAAAAGGTAGGAAGGTTATTTTAAACTCAGCATTATGCTTAGTAATTGACAGTAAGACTAACTCAACCATACTCTATGCTCCTAGAACCAATAATGTTTATATAGTTAATTTATCCCCTGGCTCCTCTAATGTATGTCTCATATCTAAGGAGGAAAATGCTTGGCTATGGCACAGAAGGTTGGGTCATATCAATATGAACATTCTGTCCAAAATGGCAAAAAAGTAATTAGTTGTGGGGTTACCCAGCATCAGTTTCGAAAAGGACAAACTCTGCTCTGCTTGTCAGCATAGTAAGCATGTTAAGAAATCATTTAGATCTATTAATCACGTAGTAACTAAGCGACTGTTGGAATTGCTACACCTAGGCCTTTTCGGCCCAATTCGGCCTATGAGTTTGGGTGGTAAGAGATTCACTCTAGTTGTTGTAGATGACTTCACGAGATTCACATGGGTAGACTTGCTGAGTAGCACAGATGAGATCTATGAATCTTTTATCAAGCTCAGTAATCAGATAACGAATGAACTAGGAACTAAAATCAGTAGAATCCGAAGTGATCATGGACATGAATTCCAGAATTTCCATTTCGAAGAATTCTCTTTAGCTCATGGCATTGAGCACAACTTCTCTTCATCCTATACTCCTCAACAAAATGGGGTTGTAGAAAGGAAGAACAGGACTATAGTTGAAATGGCTTGAAACATGCTGAGTGATAACAATCTACCAAAATACTTTTGGGGAGAAGCTGTTAACACAGCATGTTATATCTTGAATCGGGTTTTAATTCGCCCAACTCTTGAAAAGACTCCCTATGAGCTTTGGCGAGGGCGCAAGCCTAAGATTGGTTACCTCAGATCCTTTGGCTGTAGATGTTTTATTCTTAACACCAAAGAGCAATTAAGAAAGTTTGATCCTAAGTCTAATGAAGGTATCTTTCTAGGATACTCAACTAACAGTAGGGTATATAGAATATATGTCAAGCGAACCGGTCTTTTAGAGGAGTCTATGCATATAGATTTCGATGAAACTAACATTGTAGAAAGACATCCAAATGAAGAAGACGAAGAAGCCACTCAGTTTTCAAATTCACTCAGTACACAGCATGCCGAGTTACCCAACTCAGCACCAGATATCCATGCTGAGGAAACCAAAGATGATGGTGAAGATCTCTCAATCAACTTCAACGATGGAGAAGATCAATCACCTCATCAGCATCCAATTATCAGTCTTCCAGTAGCTGATCCAAGTCTACCAAGAGAAATTAGAGCTCATTGCAATCATTCGCTTAACAACATAGTCGATGATGTTCACAATCCAGTAATGACAAGAGGATAGCTCAGCAGGATGATGAGTCACCCAACCTTCATATCATTGATCTAACCCAAGAAGTTTGAAGATGCAGAAGGAGACGACTACTGGATGATCGCAATGCAAGAAGAGCTAGATCAGTTCAAACGTATTGATGTTTGGGATCTAGTTCCTAAGCCTAAAGGAAGATCAATAATTGGCACCAAATGGGTCTTCAAGAACAAGCTTGATGAAGATGGCAATGTTTTCAGAAATAAAGCCAGGCTTGTCACTCAAGGCTACAACCAGCAAGAAGGCATTGATTTTGATGAAACCTATGCTCCAGTAGCCAGACTTGAAGCCATTCAAATCCTCTATGCTTTCGCATCCCATATGAACTTCAAACTGTTTCAAATGGATGTTAAAAGCACTTTCTTAAATGGATTCATCCAAGAAGAAGTCTATGTTCGCCAGCCTCCAAGATTTGAACATGCCTTAAATCCTGAGCACGTCTTTAAACTGAAGAAAGCTCTCTATAGATTGAAGCAGGCACCAAGAGCATGGTATGAGAGGTTGACCAAATTCTTAATCAGCAAAGGCTATCAGAGAGGAAAAGCAGATACGACTCTATTTATCAGGCGAAGAAAGGAAGATGTGTTGCTAATCCAAATATATGTTGATGATATCATATTTGGAGCAACTGATGAAAAACTGTGCAAGGAATTCAGCAATCAAATGAAGAGCGAGTTCGAAATGTCTATGATGGGAGAGTTCAATTTCTTTCTTGGTCTTCAAATCAAGCAGACTGAAGATGGAATTTTCATCAGTCAGGCTAAGTATATAAGAGAAGTCTTGAAGCAATTTAACATGGTCCATTCAAAACCAATGTCAACTCCCATGGCCACTGATACTATACTGAGTAAAGATGAAGCAGGAAAACCTGTAGACAGCAAGTTCTACAGAGGAATCATTGGCTCTCTTCTCTATCTCACTGCCAGCAGGCCAAACATTCAGTATGCTGTGTGCTACTGTGCTCGCTACCAAGCTGATCCTAGAGAATCACATCTAGCAGTTGTGAAGAGAATTCTCAGATACTTGCAAGAGTTAACTGAAGCAGGTCTATGGTATCCCAACAGTTCAGATTTCACTCCTAAGAGATTCACAGACGCAGGCTATGGAAGGGATAAGCTGGACAGGAAAAAGCACAACAGTTGGATGCCACTTCCTTAGAGAATGCCTTGTTTCTTGGTACAGCAAGAAGCAAACCTCAGTTGCACTAAGTACAGTTGAAGTTGAGTACATGGCAGTAGGAAGTTGCATAGCTCAACTTCTTTGGATAAAGCAGCAATTGGAAGACTATGGGATCAAATCTAATTGTCTCAAAGTCATCTGCGACAATAAGAGCGCAATCGATTTATCCAAGAATCCAGTCCAGTATGGAAGAATGAAGCATGTCAATATCAAACATCACTTCATTAGAGATCATGTACTAAAAGGAGATGTCAAGCTGGAGTATGTTCCTTCTGAAGAACAAAGTGCTGACATTTTCACCAAGCCATTACCAAAGGAGCAATTCATCGTACTGAGGCAGTTAATTGGTATGGCAAATCCACGTTGAAGAAGAATCAGGAAGGAAATGAAATTCTCAAAATTTTGGCTAAGTGTTGAACACCAAACTCTGAGAAGACACGTGGTCAGTTTTTATAAAGTAACAGCGTGAGATTCAGTTTCGCGATTTTATTTCAATCTCCACGTTTCAAAATGACGTGCTTTTGAAGTGGAACCGTCATTTACTAAACTCATCGTTTTGCTGAGACGGTTCATTAGTTGTTAATCTCAACGTTAATTATTCATATTAAGCTGAGATTATGACACGTAACCTCTGAAATGGGTCTCTATCTATAAAAGTTGAACTGATGAAGAGAGAAGGTTTACTTGCTTTCTGAATCTGAAACCTAAAAACATTCGAACCCTAAATTCTCTCCTCTGCAAATTCTCTTTTCTTCTCCCTTCAAATTCTCAAATGGCGAAAATCAAAAGTACCTACAGACTCAAGGAAACCATTACAATGAGGATTGTGGTGGACAATCAAGGAAAAACTGAGAAAATCACTTTGAAGAAAGGAATTCAAATTGCCAAAATCGCCTGGGAAGATGACCTAGACTTTGGCCCAATCTATACGGTTGATTATGAAGGACTTCTGCTAAACAAGACGATGCACAGAGTTATCAAGCAACAACGACTCAGTGCGTTTCTAAAGATGGAGGGTCCAGCAGTAACAGGACTCATGAGAGCCTTCTACACTCATTTATACACTATTGAGGGCTTCAATGATGTCTTGATGATGGAGTGTGCAGGCGAGACCACACTGATCTGTAGCAGGCCCATTTCAAGCATTCTCAACATGCCTAATTTAGGCACTCAGCTCAGAAGATCTAGAGATGAAGATATTGTGGTTATGCCTGAAGATTGGGAACTCCCCGCCAACTATGTATCTGGGGAAATTGCAGCCAGCGGAATGTCTTGGGAAGCTAGGATGTGTCATGAGCTGGTTGTGAAGCTGTTGCTGCCAAAAACTAGCTCATTGACTAGCTGCACCTATTTCGAAAGGTGTGTGGTGTACCATATGGTAGAGGGTAAGAAACTTAACTGGCCAATATTGATACTCCATCATCTGACCAAAGTGACTACCGTCTATCACTATGGCTACCTCATATCTGAGATCATGAGGGCAGTGAAAGTCGATTTGGGCGAGTTTTTGGGGGAGTCTGGTAGATCAATTCTACCAGTAAAGAAGACGCTGGAGATGTCTCACTTCAGCAAGCTGACCCACCAAAAGGTGCATGCTAGGTACAACAAAGCTAAACAGCAAATAACACAAGTTGAACAGATGGTAATGCATTAGGCAGTGTTTCTATAGTATGTAACGATGGGCAAGAACACATGGTTTTTGTAAGATACTTTGTTATAAATTAATGAATCATAGGTAGAAAGAAAACGCGTATTTAAAACACAAATAACACTAGATAATGATGATGACATATTTGACATGATCAAATTGTTAGAGAATGAGAAGGATTGCAATTTTGTTAGTGATTAGAATAATTAATTGAGGAATTTTCTTTTATAATCTGGTGATCAATATTCAAACAAACGGTGGTATACCAAAAGGTGATATTAAGAGCTAGCAAATGGAAAATTTTAAAGTTGCTTCTGATAAAGAGTTACACTCTTATTTCAACCACACAATTTATCCAAAATATGAGACCCACTTCCATTCATTTTATTTATTTTTTAATTCAGAAGTGTCATTAGCAAATTTAATGTATAATAATAATAATTATATATTCAATAAGTCAACATTCAGTTTAAGGTTTGATTGAAATAGTGACAAAGCATGGTATTACTCATTCAATTCTTTTTGAAGTATCCTATTTTCAATAAAATTAATAAAAATTTGTTGCATCATTTAAATGATTAATTTATCCATCAAACTCATAATTTATTTAATATTTAAACTTTTTCCTAATTTATACAACTGTAAATTATGAAAAAGGGTAAAAATTACATTAAATTGACAAACATACAAAATAAAAACGGTACATATGTATATCCTGTGGATTGATATACATATCTTAGGGAGAACCAAAACATTGTCTTGTGGCTATGTATGCATATCAGACATTGCTTGCACTTAATTCTTGATGAGTCAAAAAGGGGTAGTGTCTAATAAATAATGATAAGACTTCAATTTGCACCATCTCTCTTTTATAAATTTTATGCAAAAAAAATTATCATTATCATGTTCATTCTTAACGTGTTGAACTTAAATAAATTGTATTAAATATAATATTATATTTATTTGGACATCGAATAAAGTGATATTAAATTGTAATTTAAAAGAACATGAAATTAAATCTTTATACTATGAATATAAAAAATGGCATATATGTTGTTTAAGAAATCATGTACATAGGACTCTAAGAAAGACCCAACATAATATAAACAAATTTCAGTTATGAAACAACATACATATATTGTTCTTATTTTCTCGTGGTAGAAAATTTACAATCATAAGCATGAAAAGTGCGAAACTTTGAAATGCCTGACATGTAATGTCTTTTCTTTCGGAATCTGATTAAATTAACTAGAATAATAGAATAATAGAAATGAGAAATATATCTGGACATTCATATACATATATATATACGTGTGAAATGAAAAATATGATTGATAAGGGCAATTGTAAATATATTATTTCTGATATTTAATGGCACATGAATAGTAAATGAACTTCATGTGTACAACACATGATCACTCTAATATGTATTGAAATTTAAATCAATAAATGAATTTATTTCTCGGAAATTGAACCCTCAACTTTTAAGTTTAAAGTGTTGAGAAACAATATTTTGGAACCATTTGATCTAAGATATTAGGTAAGGCCTCATCTCATATAATATTATTTTCAACTCTGCCCCAAACACGAATGCCCTTTAAACTTGAAGTAAGTATAATACAAATTCATTCTACTACGTGTTGAAATTTAGTTCAATAAATGGAACTATTAGGTAACTAACATTCTTTAGATCTAAACTATTTTAATATAATACTCCCTCTGTCTATTAAATATTATCGTTTTAACTAATTCACAGTTTTTAAGATAACAACTAACTGAATGAGATGATTTACTAGTTTACCCTTTCATAAATGTTCTATTTAATTTTCAAGAATTTATTAATATGTTCAATAAAAATAATTTGACCTATAGTCTTCTCTTGTTATTGGAGATTAGAATATAATTATCTTGAAAGTTGAACAAATTAATAGGGGTAGGAAGGGAAAATTTGGAAAAAAACATCTTGAAAATACAAAATGACAATAAAAAAGAGACAATGAAATTCTTCTAAAACGATAATATTTAATAGACGGAGGGAGTATCATCAAATTGTTAAACCTACCAACTTAGACTAATAGATCAGGTTGAATCATAATTCATATTTTAATCCCGAAACAAATACATTGTTTTTTTAGTTTCTTTCCCTCAGTCATTAATTACAACTAATACTTAATCAATTGTGACTCTACTAAATAGAAATAGTGATACAATTAAAGTTGTTTAACTTAAATTGTAGTGTCAATATCAATTCAAATTATATATGCAGAAGACAAAATGAATTTAATTAATTTTCCAAAACTAAATTATCACGTGAAATAGCAGGGAAGAAAAAAGAGGAAAAAGATAGGAAAAGGCCCCTAAATATTGCATCAAAATACCCCTTTAACTTGTTATTCTCAAAATCTTTTAATTTTGTTTTTGTTAGTTTTAAATAAAAGGTTACGTTTAAGAAAACTGCATCTCAAAACCACTTTTCATATGCATTGCACACCAACACATCAATAGGTGTGTGTATTCATATATATTACCATATTATCTTATATTTTATACGTATATTGTTAAAGTTTTTTTTTTTCTTTTTTAATACAATAATTAAAAAGATTGCTGTTTCGGTTATATGGTTTCTGAATATGGACTTACCAAATGGAGTCCCTAGACTGTAAACAAGACGTGTTGCTTTTGCTTTAAAATGCACACAAAAAAAATCCTCCTATATATATGTAACAATAAGTAAACCATATGCTATACTTTCTTCAGATATTTATAAATATATAAAAATTAAAAATATATTATTTATATAGCTTAGTGTAGAGAGAAATTAGAATATAGTAGCGAGAAAATGGGGAATTTATGGGAGAGAGCAAAGCTGTATTTGGCAGTAATATTTCTGCAATTTGGGTATTCAGGAATGTCAATTATTTCAAAACATGCTTTAAATAAAGGAATGAGCCAACATGTTCTTGTGGTCTATAGGCATGCTATTGCTACTCTTGTTATTGCTCCCTTTGCTCTCATTTTTGATCGGTAACACCTTTTCATTTCATTAATTTAATTCATTACTATATGTTAACTATTACATTTTTTAATAGATGTTTTTGTATATATCACAGGAAAGTCAGGCCAAAGATAACAATCTCCACCTTTGTTAAGATTGCATTTCTTGGGTTGTTAGAGTAAGCGTCATTTTCGCATTTCGCACTTTTTTTATCATTAACCTACACGGTGTAGGTCAGTTGATTGAGTATATGTAGGAAACTCATCTCCGAGTCCCACTAAATACATTTATAAGAAAGGGCGATGATTGTTAATTGTGACTAAACCCCTGAATAAACTTACATCAATATTTTTTTATACTAAAACAATTATTATTGTATGTTGCAATTTTAATCTTTTATTTGTTTCAGGCCAACAATAGACCAAAACTTGTATTACACTGGGATGAAGTATACAACAGCAACATTTGCTGCTACCATGTGTAACGTTCTTCCAGCTTTTGCATTTCTCATGGCTTGGGTATTAAGGTACCACAAATAAATTTTATCAAATTAAAATTAGTGAATAAATAAATGAAAAGTAAATTATTTGTTATCAATATCAGGCTGGAAAAGGTTAGGTTAAGGAAAGTGCACAGCTGGGCAAAAGTAATAGGGACAATTGTAACAGTGGGAGGAGCAATGTTAATGACTCTGATTAAAGGAGCTAAATTGGATTTGCCATGGACTAGAAATTATGTTGATCATGTGGCTAATACTGCATTAGCCACCCACGAGGATACTCTTAAGGGTGCTCTTTTGATTGGAACTGGCTGTGTTTGTTGGTCTGCTTTCATCATTCTTCAGGCGATTACGCTCAAAACATACCCAGCTGAGCTGTCCTTAACGGCGTTGATATGCTTGATGGGCACAATAGAAGGTAGCATACTTGCAGTTATAATGGAAAGAGGCAACCCTTCTGTTTGGGCTATACACTTTGATTCTAAGTTATTAGCTTCTGTTTATAGTGTAAGTACTTATTTCAATTTTTTTAAATTGAAAATGCCCACTTTATTGTTATTATTATTACTATTATTAATTGAATTGAAATTAAAAATTATTTACAGGGGGTAATATGCTCAGGAATAGCATATTATGTACAAGGGCTTATAATGAAAGCCAAAGGTCCGGTATTTGTGACAGCATTCAATCCTTTAAGCATGGTTATTGTTACAATTTTGGGCTCTTTTCTTTTGTCAGAGATTATCTACGTAGGAAGGTCAGCATTTCTATCCCTAACTTATTCTCAATATTTACAATTTTTTTATACTAATTAACAATTTTGAATTTCGATTATTTTTTTATAATTAATTTTTTTGTGTAGGGTAATTGGAGCAATTGTAATTGTTTTAGGACTATATTTAGTGTTGTGGGGGAAGAGCAAGGATGAAAGTCCATCTTCAAAAATTGATGATAAAATAACACCAACTCCAACAATAATGGTAAAAGATCAAGCCAAAATTGTATTTTCAGAGCAAGAATTTGTAGCCTTTGATCTTACAACCTCAAAAGCTACCGTTGAATCAGTTTGAAGAGGATAAAAAAATGAGTTTCATTGCCCAATTCTCTAATTAAATTTGTATTTCTTTTCAAGTTGTTTTTATTTGTTTTTTTCATAAATGTTTTTGGTTTAATTTTGAGGTAGAACACAAGGGTTTAGCTAACCAAATTGCTAAAATTGTGTACTAAATCAAGTCGACTCCTTTTTGTATATGTAAGCTTTCCTAGTGGAAGACCAATGTAATTTTAATTAAACAACAAAATCAAGATTAAGGTGTCGTTGCTTTACTTCACTTGAGTAAAATAATCTATTGAGTATATTATTTTATCATGAGAATATAAGTTAAATAATTATAGTCTCACTATATTTTGCATTAATATACTACTACCTACCTCAAAATTGTCAATAATATTTAAAACAATTTGTATTTTGTTTTTATCTAACTAAATGCCTATTTTGTCAAATTTAATAAGTATTCCATCAAATTAGTTTCTATGTTGACAAAAACACCCTTATTTTTATGGGTTATTTAACTGATTAGCAAAGTTGTATATAAACTAATGTCAAAACAAATTAAATGAACTTCGTTCCAAATAATACAAATAACTAAGTAATAAACTAATAATCGCATTTTATCAATATTTAATTAAAATTTTCTTAAGATTATTACTGTTGAAGAAAAGCATATTTGCTCCAATACACAAAATCCAAATACTTAACTAAAAGATACATACCCAATGTTTATTAGTTATTACTGTTATACTAAAAAAAATCTCAAGTATGCAGCAAGAGAAAGCAGTATAAGAAGGCCGAAAATGAAAGACATGCAGGAAAACAAGAAAAACACATATTTAGATAAAGAAAAGGGTAAACTTAAAAAAAAAAGTATAATGTGGTTTGTGCTGTCTTCAAAAAGTGATTTGTGGTATTTCGGATCTTGAAAAGAGACCTGAGATTTCGAACCGTTAGTAAAAGAATGAACTTTTCTTCAAACCGTTATTTTTTATGATGTGGCAAGGCGTATTATTGAAAAATACTATATTTTCCATCTCCTTCTTTCCAAACCCTGCTGCTCAGTCACAACATGCACGGAACTAACTGCAATTTCATCTCCAGCTTCAACTGTCTTTGAAGGAAGCTCGAATCTCGCATTTCGAAACACCTTAACATTGGCTTGATGTTCAATTGAATGAACTTCCACTGTAACCCAATTTCCAGCCCCTTTGATTTTGTTCTCTGTATAGTGAACCATCTTTGCAATTCCATCTCCGTGCATCGAACCAAGTATAGCCGCAAGCATAATATTACTCACTTCGTGCAATATAATTTCCAACCCATACAGATCTCAGCATATTTCTGATTCGGCTTCTCCGACATTACATTCACGCCTCGGATTGCCGTGACAATGACACTAACCTCCCGATTCACAATATGAACACACTCAAACACGTTGATTGAATTTTCCTGATCATATCCCGTTGACCAATCGGTAGACGACGCGGTATTGGCTTTTCAAAGCATAAGCTGAGTTGACCGCTAGTGGCGGCAGGAGGATCATCGCCGATCGATTCGGCAGTGTAACCGTCGGCTAAGAGGTGGTTGATGAGGCTAGGTTTATTCGAGTGGAGTTTGGTGGTGGAGATTGATATCCGTGTTTTAAGGCAGAGATGGCGACGAGGGCTCGAGCAAGGGGAAACCACTCTCCGGTCTGGAGGAGAATGTCAGATCTGTTGGCAGGTTGAAGAGAGAGGGCTAAGCAAGACATTGTGGAATTTAGGGTTTGAGAAGGGAAAGAAGGAGATTAAAAAAAATTGTATTTTCCAAAAGTACCATTGTCACGTAATTAAAAGTAACGGTGTTCACTCTTCTAAAATCCGAAATACCATAAACCATCTTTTAAAAGTAACCCAAATCACAGGGTAACTTTTTTAAGTTTACTCTAAAAAAATATTGTGAAAATAAGCCGATTGTTCAAAAAAAAAAAAAAAAAAAAAAAAAGACACGAGGGAGATTGTAGTATACCATTACAAAAGATAGGAATGATTTATGATTTACCCAGAAATACATAGTTAACGAAGAAACGATTTAATTGGCTTATAGACAGACCATATTATTTATAAACGCTTAAAAGTCTAGTGTTAAAGTGGACAAAATATAAAAACAGTAATTAAAAATTGTAATTTTAATTTGGTCAAACCAGTTACCGACCCAACTAGCTGATTCAACCGATTGTTAACTTGACATATATTTGATATGCCCCAAACTGGAAAAAATTGACTTCAATAACTTTTGGTTCCTTTTGTACCTTAATGGTAGATCCAATATTTTTTTCTTGAGGAAAAGGATTGGATTGTAGAAACTTGTAGAAGATGAGATACGCTATGAGGTGTAATAGACATTCAAACCTTTGTAACTTCATTAAAATGAACTAACGAGCAATAGAATGAGTTAGAAAATTTGACTTCCTAGACACCGACCTAAAAGAGCAAGAAATGAAAGCTTGGGACAATTCAAAACATGCTTACATTCCTTTTTATCAGATAAACTTAAAAATGTTAAAGTTATTGTAAATATATAATTGATGGTTTTGTAGACAACCACAATTAATAAGGCGGTTATGTAGCAAAATTATTGGTATATATTTATCTCGAATTAGATAACTACAATTAATAATATGGTTATGTAGGGTTCACTTCTATTAATTATTGTCTCTCATTTCTAAGTATACATATAACTTTATTGTTATGCTCACTCCAAAATATAATAGAAAGTTCCTTCTCTAATTCTCTCAATTCTGGTTGTTGTAATTTCATTTTTGTTATAAAAATTTCCTTGTAGTAGTATTCTATTTCCAATGTTTCTGGGCATAATGGTGTAAATTAAATAGATTGTGCAAACAAATTGAAATCTTGCAATAACAATTTCTGAAAAAGTTGTGTGAATTAGAGCAATTAAATAAGAAACACTGAATAAAAAAACAACTTAAAATTAAGCTTTTGTTGCTACCATGTTTAGCCCAAACAATTAGTCTCCGTATTTTCTATTTTGGCTTTATCGCTAACTTTATATGGATAAATTATGCCCTTAATGTTGTCTCAAAAATTTAATATTGTCCATTAATATTTTTTAAAACTTTCAAAAAATTTTGTGGTTCAATTATTTTGCAAAAATAATTTTTGTGGTTTTTTTTATTAAAAAAAGGTATCTTTAAAAGTTATAAAAAAATTTTAATTTGAAATTACATTATAAAATGTATAATATTATTCATTTTGAACTAAAACTTTATAGCTTGATTAACAAATATACAATACAACAAGAAATATATTTTAAAATTTTTTGTGAGCAAAAATAGTTTTTTAAAATAAAATATGGTGATAGCTTTTAAAAATTAATAATTAAATGAAAACCATTCGAAAATTACTCAATTTTTAACATATAATTATTAAAATATAGTTAAAATATGTGAATGTTTAATTGATTGAAATATCTTTTAGAACCTTATTATTTTTAACAAAAACATATTTTTTTGTCTTTTATTTTCTAACATTTGACATCAGAAGTATCCATTTATTCTACACAAACTTTTTAATAAAAGTCATGATTTTTAAGTTTACCTTTCAAAAAAAGTCACAATTATTAATTATGAGAAGTTATAAATCATTATTTTCAAGTTTACTTTTAAAAAAAAATCAGAGTTACTAATTAAGTATGTGAAGGTATATCATTAAGTAACCCAATATTTCTTTTAGCATCATTGCATTAATGATATAATAATCAATTCAAAGGGGATAGGGGATAATAGATAATGTTACATTGTAAAATAACAAAGCAAGAGTAGTAGAAAGAATTAATTGATGCTAGGGGACATGATTTTCATACTCAAAAGTTAAACACCATTGTAAAGTTTTTTTTTTGAAAAACAACACCATTGTAAAGTTTAATAATTTCAATATAGTATATTATAAAATTTATATGCAGGTGATTTAGTGTATCGTGATCTCTCATGATAAACAATAAATTTTAAAATTAAACAATTAATATCAATTTTAAAACAAACTTAACCGGAAAAAAAATACGAATTTAACATATATTATCAATCGATAATTTTTATGCATAACATATTATCACAAAGATTTTGTAACAATTTTTTTATGATTCAGTTTAATATTAAAAGTAATCTTAATTTTTTTAATAAAAAAGAAAATAAAATTATGATACGAGGTTAACAAGGGATTTCTTTTCTTTAATATATTAAAAAATTGAGACTGGCTTCAGTTATTAAATCAGAAAATTATTGAGATAGTGGGATTCCCAAGACCGTAAACTAGACGTGTTAATTTTGTATTTTAATGAAAATATCCGCCTATAAATATGTGACATGATATGAAGAGATTAGTAATTAGTAAAGAGAGAAAATGGGGAATTGCAAGTTAATGGAAAGAGCAAAGCCGTATATAGCAGTAATAGTTGTTCAATTTGGGTACTCTAGGAAAGTCTTTAATTTCTAAACTTGCTTTAAATGAAGGGATGAGCCAACATGTTTTGGCTGCCTACAGACATGCTGTTGCTACCATTGTTATGGCTCCCTTTGCTCTCTTTTTCGATAGGCATATATTATATATTACCTTATTATTATATTAATTGTTTGATTTGTTATAATTACATTTTACATCTACTTTTGTATCACAGGAAGATCAGGCCAAAGATGAAGTTCTCCGTCTTTCTTAAGATAATCATTCTTGGATTGCTAGAGTAAGATTCATGTTGTCCACCGTAAAATATTACGTCAAATGCACATCTTTATAAAATTGGTAACTTTTTTTAGATGCGAAAACTTTTAAAACTTTCAATTAGTTTTTTGAACTTGACAAAAGTGCAGTACATTATCCTCCTCGATGCTACATGTCAATTTCTGGATGAAGAGAGGCAAATAAGAGAATTGTTATATTTGAATAGTCAAACAAATTAGAATCTGATACGTGAGTTGAAGGAGCAAACTGATGCACTTAAGAAAGTTCATGTTTCAAATGAAACCTTTGAAAATTAAAAATTACATCCGAAGAAAAGTTTTCGTTGTAGAGGTCTTCATGCATTTAGCCTTAAATCTTATATTCAGATTTCAAATATATAATTTCCATTAAAATAGTTACGTATTTAATTATTGTTTGTTTAAGGCCAACAATAGACCAAAACTTGTTTTACACTGGCATGAAGTATACAACAGCAACATTTGCTTCTACCATGTGTAATGTTCTTCCAGCTTTTGCATTTCTAATGGCGTGGCTATTAAGGTATATAATATTTAATTCTTTATCAATAAAATAAGTACTTGAGAATGTTTAATTTTTTTAATGGTGCTAAATCAATTAAATAATAATTTCAGGCTGGAGAAGGTGAGGCTAAGGAAAGTGCACAGCTGGGCAAAGATAATAGGGACAATAGTGACAGTTGGTGGAGCAATGCTAATGACTCTGATTAAAGGAGCTAAACTGGATTTACCATGGACTCGGAATTATGTTAATCATGTTACTAATACTGGATTACCTAACCATGATCATACTCTCAAGGGTGCTTTATTCATTGGAATTGGCTCAGTTTGCTGGTCTGCTTTCATCATTCTTCAGGTAAGTTCATCATTCTTCAGGTAACTACTAATTAATTAGCTCATTAATAAAATGACTTTCAAAATTGCAGGCAATTACATTGAAAACATACCCAGCGGAGTTGTCCCTAACGGTTTTGATATGCTTCGCGGGCACTATTGAAGGAAGCATATTTGCTGCTATTATGGAAAGGGAAAATCCTTCAGCTTGGGCTCTACATTTTGATTCTAAATTGTTAGCTGCTCTTTACAGTGTATGCTATTATTTATTCATTATATTTATTTAATTAAAACCCAAGGGGTGGCAGAGGGAAAATAGATTTATTTATTCATTCGATGTTTGGTTAATTATTAAGGATATTAAATATGCAGGGGGTAATATGTTCAGGAGTTGCTTATTATGTGCAAGGGTTTGTAATGAAGACAAAAGGTCCCGTTTTTGTGACAGCATTCAATCCTTTAAGTATGGTTATTGTTACAATTTTGGGCACCTTCATTTTATCAGAAATTGTTTATTTGGGAAGGTAAGGATTTTTACATATATTGAATAAAATATACTGTTAACATTTTTTATACTAACAGTTATTAAGTTTTTTTGTTTAATGCATCATTATTTGTACAAAAAAGTATGATATCATTCTGAATTTTCATAATTTTTTAATTAATCTAACTTGCAAAAAGTGTATCAATTTACCCCGTAAATGTTGTATGCCAATTTTGGTTGAAAAGAAAAAAAATTAGGAAATTAACATATTTGAAAAGTCAAACAATCAAAACTTGAAATGTAACATTCAGATAAGCAGATGTATTGAACAAAATCAAGGAACATCTTCAACTTTTAAAATTCATGTTAGCATCAAACTTTCAGGTCAAGTTTATAGAATGAACGATGCATCAACCTTTTTCTTTATTTTAGTTTACATCTTACAAGTAAAAAGTTTTAATTTGAAATTTGAGTGCTTTAAATGGAATTTCTTTTATTTTTTTGTAGGGTAATCGGAGCAATTGTAATAGTTGTTGGATTATATTTAGTATTATGGGGAAAGAGCAAGGATCAAAGTCCATCTTCAAACATTAACTCCAACTACAGCAATGGAAGATCAACCCAAAACTGAGGCCCCACAACAAGAATTTGTAGCCATTGATCTCACAAAATCAAAAGTTGCCATTTTATTAGTTTGAAGAGGATTAAAAAAGCTTAATCAAATTAATTAATCTTCATGTGTGTATTTTTATTCGTGGGTTAGAACACAATAGCTTTATTAATTTCAGATAATTGGTATTTGGTAAGCTAAAACTTGTGTTCTAAATCAAATGGACTCCTGGTATTTGGGATTTTAGAACTTCCAATTTATAATGTTAAATGTCGCGTGGATTATTTTATGCCATGAAAAAAAACTAAGCTCATTTTCCCAAAAACTGAAGATTTCATAAACAGTCAAATTTAAAGAACACACAAATGAAAAAAATCCCTAGCAATCTAACACAATCAAATTATCACCATATTAGGAGATACTCCTCCGTTTTTTTATTAATCTATTTATCCAAAATATGAAAATCTAAAATAGTAATCTATTTCGAAATTTCATTATTTTTTTCTATCTTTCTTCCATTTATACTCTTATTTACTCTTATTATTTTCAAAGCATTCAATGATAATTTTTAAGACATTAAAGGTAGATTAATTGTTACATACTCTTATTAATTGTTTTATTTACAAAGTGTGAATTGGTGAGATGACTACTAAAAAAAGAGAAGTAGTATTAAATATTTGTCAAATAGCAAAATAAAAACATAACGAACAATAAAAGAATCATAAATTTGCAATCTCTATACTTTGTTGAGTTCAATATTATGTGTTGAAAATCACCATAATAATTCTAATATAGGCTAAACATTAACCTATTTTGCAAATATTGAAGGCCTAATATATCAAGACCCCTCTGAAGTTGGCTCTGAAAACCCGATGCCACCCTCAACTTTCAAAAGGACCAGTTACCCCCCTCAACTTCACAAAAAGGACCAGTTACCCCCCTTAACTTGGCAAAAATGCACCAGTTAGCCCCCTCAATGCCACGTGTCAGAATCTGGTTGGTATGACTTTTCAAGGATGTCATTTTTCTGATTTTTCTCTCTTTAACCAGAAGTTGACATGTGGCATTGAAAGGGCAAACCAGTGCATTTTTGCCAAGTTAAGGGGGGTAACTGGTCCTTTTTGCCATGTTGAAGGGGGAAATTGGTCCTTTTGAAAGTTGAGGGTAGCATCGGGTTTTCTGAGCCAACTTCAGGGGGGTCTTGATGCATTTGGCCAGTATTGAATGATCTTACTTAAAAGATATCATAGTAAAACTAAGATGAAAATCTACATTTATCTCTTTTTTTAATGAAAGTTGAGGCCGAAAAATACAGGCTTGATTTATTAAAGTTAAAAGGAAAAATAACAACTGTTAGAAATACCTGGTCCGCCCGTGGGCGGATCAATCAGGTCAAAGGATCCGATACAATTTAGTTATTTAGACTAAATTGAAAAGTTTATAGAACTTAAGAAATTAATTGCAAATAATCAAGAGTTTAAAAATTTAGTTGCAATTAATCAAACACTACAAGAAAACAGGCATTTTGCAACGGAAAGCTTGCAATGGAAAATTTTCCGTTGCAAATTCTCTATATTGCAACGGACTTTGCAAGTGAATGATAATTCCCTTGCATTGCAACGGTAATTGCACGTATTGCTTAATTCTATTGCAAAAAATTGAGCAGGTGAAAATTGAGCGAAATTGTGCAAGGGTATTTGCAAGTATTTTTAATATTTCGTTACAAATGATATGCAAGGGAATTAAAAGTAAATAATTGCAAAAACTAAATTTCTACATAATAATAATAATAATAAGAATAATAGAAATATATTACGTTTTTTTTTATCTAAGTCCCAAGTGTTACCCACTTTACTTTCTCTTCTTTTTGTTTCTCAGTTTGCTCTCTCGATGGCTGCCATAATAATGAAGGGGATTTCGCCACCGTCCATTAGTTTGCCGGAGTGACCACTGCTCCCTTTCGGTTGTCGTCCATTTGCTGGCCGGAGTAACCACTACTCCCTTCTCTATTTCTTGTTCTTTATCTCATCTCAGA
>CATIWQ010193559.1:0-13517 GCA_949673415.1 Euphorbia schlechtendalii | reverse complement strand
TCAAGTCATAGCAATTTTAAATTCACACATCAATACACAATGAACACATTTCACTTGCAAATTCAATATCAAGTTCATTTTATATTTATACTCACAAATTAACCAAGCTAATTCCCTCATAAGCGACTTGAACCATCCTCTGGTGCACTTTCAATATTCTAAGCTCCTATAAATAAATACAAATTTATATCGTATTCTTATACCATGGACAGTTTCTTTTTTTCTTAATAATTATCCTATAATTAGAATTTTATATTCTCATGACCTTACTAACTTCGAAAATCCATATCTCTCGAAATATTGATCCAAAAACTCTAATTTCAGTTTCATTTAACTCATAACTCATAATTATATAACATATAAAAATTTCAGAATCTTCCAACATATGTACGATTTATAGTGAATTTTTACTTTCACACTCCAAATTAGTTTTTACCTGAAAAATTCAGAACTGATCTTCTAATGACCTTAACCTACATAAAAACACATAACTTTCAAAATACTAAACCAAACGACCTGAAACTAAAGCTATCTTCTTTCTAAGACATATAGATATAAAATAATAAAATCTCAGAATCATTCAATTAATATACTAGTTTCGGTGAATCAATCTTTCACACCCTACATCTGTCCCCTTTCACCTAAGCAACTCTTAGTAAAACAACCATAACTTTTCGTACAAAACTTAGATTGAAGTAATTCTTTTTTTCAAATACACTAGACAGGTTAGGATACAACATATCAAATTTTTAGAATTTTAAAATTAGTATAAAAACAGCACCATCAATTTGAATCCCAATCTGCTTCTGTGACTATTCTGCTCTGGACGGTCTGAATTCAATTAATTATAGGACAAAATTCGCTTATTGAAAAATCCCCATATTTTACACCAAGAACCCTAACATATACAGCTACAACTCTTCTTGCTATCTTAACTCATAATTCTATCTCTAACCCTGCCAAAATCACCTTACAAAACCGAAAACATACCTGATTCTTGATTTCTCTTTATCCCTCTTCTTCTTCCTCTCTTCTCTTCTCTTCTAAGGTCTGCATTTTCTTTGAGTTTTTTTGAATATAATCTCTCCTTATCTCTCCTTATCTCTTTCTAATCTTAGTATAATTACCATTTTTCCCCTCCATTATATAATTAAGTATAAATACCAATACTTATAACAATACTATACTATATTCATACTTATTCCATACTAATTCTAATAAATAACAATCCCAAATGATACTAAAATATTCTAACTAACTAAAATTATTTTTCCTCTAAATAACATCCCGAAACTATCTCTTTACATATTTAATTTCATATTTTATATAGCTTAAACTAATGTTTAATACAATATATGATATATTATTATATCATATAATAAAGTTCACAATATATAACATATTTATCAAAATGCAAATATAATGTTATGAAATGGAATGTTATAGAATTCATACTTCAAGAAGCAGAATATGGACATCTCATCGAGTCCTCTAGATTCAAGCTCAGAAGAATAAAATTTACCAGGTTCGAACTTTCTTTTTCTTTTTTTACTTTATTTTCTTTTTTCATTTGTGTGTGATTAGTTTAGTTTCATTTTTAATAAAATGTCTCACAATGAGGACATTATGTTCTTTAAGTGTGGGGGGGGGCATTTAGAATCCCAAAAATCCAAAAAAAAATAAATAAAATTAAAAAATCAAAGAATATGAAAATTTTCTTGATTTTGTGTTATTTATACATTATCCAAACCTATACTATACTAACAGATGTTCCAAGGTTATTGTGAGTGTTAGGTATTACAAGTTTGATGTTAGTGCATATTTCGAACAAAATGTTTTGAGTATGAGCACACTTTGAGAGTGTGAGCATTTTAGCACAACATATAGCATTTAGCAAGGATGTGTTGTGAGTAACATTCAAAAGTAACATTCCAACTAAGTTTCGATATATATTTCAATGCAACATGAATTAGTATAAGTATATAGTTTTAGTTTAATTCTACCGATAAGTTAGTAGTGGAGTAATATCTAGTAGTGTTCTTACTATGATTTTTATATGCTTTTCTCGAATACGTCCTATAAGTATTGAGAATGTTTAAACTGTTGGGAAACTATAGCCATAATACTTTGAAGTGATCAATAAAGGAAGAGGGTATTAAGAGTGAAAAATCAAAAGAAATATAGGATAACCAATGAGTTATGCAAAAGGTGAGGAATGGTACGGAGTCGAAACTATAACCATTCAATGAGTGAAAAAAGAAAAGTAGCATAACATGAAAAATGGGTGCAAAGTACGAATCTGTACTTCAAAAACATATGCTTAAAAGAAAAAAAATGAGAGAAAGCGGTATGGAGCATAAAATGCAACCACTGAAAAAAGGGGAGAGTGGTATCACTACACCATAGATGGTCTGTCGCAATAACGAAAAAATGTTGCCTAAAGTGGCAAAAGTGTTACGAAAGCACTTGTCGCAACACTAGTCTGTGAAAAAATTCATTGGTAATGCTTCCCTTGCGAAAAGTCATTTTCGCAATACATTTTTTTTTGCAACACTAAGAAATGTGTTGCGACAAGTGACTTTACGCAACACTTTTTTGGTACTTGCAAAGCCTTTACTGTGTTGCAAAAAATACCCGTTGCCGTCAATGTTAACGTCCGTTAAATTTTTTCGTAACACTTTTATTATTTTTTCGCAACACTTTTATTATAACACTTTTAGCATATATGCAACACCATATCTAGTTTTCACAACACTTTATTAAAAACACTTATATCGCATTTGAAACACTTTTTGCTCTTATTGCAACACATTTATAAAACACTTAATTGATGCCATAATTCAAAAACACTAAAATTTATTTTTTTAAATTAATTCATAATGCATAATATTCAATTGTATACAAATTCGAACGAGAACTAAAAAGTACATATTATACTATACAAACTAAAACTAACGCTACTAAAAGTATACAATGTTTCCAAAATATTCTTAAACCGATCTTTACATATCTGAACTTTAAATTACTCATCATGTGTGTGAAACATTGCTCTTAACATCATCATAAGGAACTTCTTTTATTGTTTCCTAAGTCTTCCTCCGGGAGGAACTTGGAATCATTAGTGAAGTGAGGCAGAGTTCCATACCAAATTGACCAATTAAATTGTTGTCATCACCAGCATCCTTGATATCCTATTGGAGAACAAAGGACCTTTAAGTCAATCAAGTAACCCAAACAAAAGGACTTGAACCAACAATAAAATAATTTAAGATGGTTGACCTTCAATGCCTTCAGAAATTTAGCAGTTCCACTTTGCATAATTGTGCCAAGACAGTCAATTAATTCTCGATGTGTCATACCAATGCCAGAATCACTACGAGGGTGGACAATGAATTGATATTGTTGATTTTGATAAATAATGACTAAAACAATATAAAATACTTCATTGAAGATGTCTATATCAAGGAAAAATCACAAAATAAAGTAGGGCAGCATGAAATGCTAAATATATCAAGGCATACACCACAAAATTAATGCAAATTATCTTAATGTGTACAACCACCAGTCCATGTTTTCTTATCCTGGGATATATTTTGAGCAATAAAATATCATAGAAATTGGCATGAGATATTTTTGACCATATTTTTTATTAATAAAGTGGTCAAAATTGAAACTTTATTTCATTGAAAGACCAGCCACCGATCAATCATCAGCATAATAAATAATTTATGAATTAGAGAAGAGAAATGCTAGAACATGCCTGATAAGCTCACGAAGAAACACCTCTTTGTTACTGTATAAACTATTAACAATAAGGTCCATGAGGCGACTAACCTGCTAACAATGAAGGATAAAATAACAAAAAGGAATTCAGTATTGTATTGTTGAGTTCATTATCCAAAGTAAAAAGAAACAAAAGTAGTAGGAAGAACTCATTAAACATACATATGTATAATCACTATCTCAAC
Source organism: Euphorbia schlechtendalii (assembly GCA_949673415.1). Lineage (NCBI taxonomy): Eukaryota > Viridiplantae > Streptophyta > Magnoliopsida > Malpighiales > Euphorbiaceae > Euphorbia > Euphorbia schlechtendalii. The sequence continues at coordinate 9,549 of CATIWQ010193559.1, read as the reverse complement.
TTCTTCTACAAAAGGCAACATGATAGTTTCTGTTCATTAAACATACATTATAAATATGTATTCAATTCAAGTGACAAAAGATTTAAAAACAAATCAAATTAATTGAAGTGTTTTACTGTGATACTGATACGTGTCTCATGTAAATGAATCAAATCAAAAAAGAGATGCCACAATTTGTTTCCGTCATCATTATATTTATTCTTCGCACATACAGCATGTAAAAGCAAATAACTTCATGATTCTCCTCTTGCAGCCACAGACTATGTCTATATCCCCATAATCACATAAAAAGCAAATTTATGCATATCGTTAAGATATGCTACAGCAGGTTACTATTCAAGATCTAGACATAACTAACAAGGTTTTCATCCAAAAAAATTTTAATACAATTTCTCTAAGAATATTATCCTGGAAACAACCTCTCATGTCTTAAAAAAATGTGGAGGTAAGGTTGCTTAAAAAAATGTGCATTAGGTTGCCCTTCTCTGAGAATAGCATTTATCTTTGCACTATTCTGTTACTTCTTTCTCTTTATCCAATTTTATAACTCTTGAGTTATTTGTTAGTTCTGCAATCTTTAATTACCCACAAACTCTAGTAATTCTGCCATTTACTCATCAGTAATGTTATGTTAGAATTGGCAATGTAGAAAATCTATTATAAGTTGACTCAATTTTTAGCATTACCCACATTTCTAAGCCACACATGGAATAATCAGATGTTAAAGTGATAAGCCTCAAGTTACTTTCACTAATTTTCTAAAATTAAGAAGGGTAAGCTTTTGTTTAGAAGTAATGCTATAATATAACTGTTTCTTCAAAAAAAATTAAAGAGATCACCTCCGCATCACTGTGGGACTTATTCTGGATGACCACAACTCCACTATTAAATTTCCGAAGCACTACAGGTCTTTCAAAAAGAGGACAATCTTTATCAAATGGCTAGAAACCATACGAAAAACTCTTGATAGTGATTTAGTGAATAACTAATGATAAACTCTAAATATTTCAATATCAACTAAAGAACCAAATGAAATATAAGTTGAAAGATAGTAACCCACTTACACATCAAATTTCTCCCACAGGTACATGCTTACAACATATCATAAGGAGAGATAAACTCTAATTTAAAAAAAGTGGAAGGTTATTCTAACAAATGCCATCTGAAATAAAGTTCACTTAACTAAAACCATTTCTAGAGAAATATAAATACCTCAGTATGAATAATACTTGTTCTCCAAGCATGATTAAATAAACAATACACATCTATAAGATTCATCATTCCTCCATGTTTCTCTAACGGTGTTCTGAGAAAATATGCCAACTAAGTGTTAATGAAAATAAATACATAAATAGATTTATCATTCCTCCATGTTTCATGTGACAGTAAGAAATGTCTTAATTTCCAGATTTAAAACCACAAGCACAATAAATCATTAAGCGTATTATCTAAAATGTAAAAAAGTAACAGCTAACGAAATGATATTATCAGTTTAGTTACTTAATAATCCTCCATAGTTGTATTATCTTAAGTTCTTCTTCCAAATCTAGTGGCAAATCCCCTGCCAAAGCCCTGTGAACCAATCAAAGGTTGTGGTTCAGCTTCCACAATTCCCGCAACATAGGACATACCAAGAGTAGCAAGCATGTCGATTGTCTCCTTATCAACCTTAATCTCATCAATCTTAATGGCAGACTCTTCAGGTACAAAGTCCATGTGACAATCTCTCTCCTCTTCCTGAAGCTTCAATGAAATGCCATGAACTGGGCCCTTTTGAATACGTTTCATAACATGGGTTGAGAACCTGGCTATCTTGTTGTGCAACCTCTTTGAGGAGATAATTGCAACCTCTTCTAGTATTTTCTTTTAAGTATGGAAGTACAGGGTCATTTTTAGTGGTACCTCTCGATGACCTAGTGTGAGGACTTTTTCACTGTCTTTGTACGAACACAACCCATCTTTGGTAGTTATCTGCTGCTACTGCAGAGGAATATAACAAAAACTATAATCATTTTCTAATTTGTTTAGTAAACCATTGAATGGAAAAGCACAATAGCAGAAAGATAATATTATTAGTATAAAAAATGCAGATTAGCTGTAAAGTAAATAAAACACTACAACTAAGAAAATAGGTAATTCTCGGACAATCTGAATGATATTGCCTTGATAAGTATAGCTTTGCAGAGACAAAATTAAAATTTACCAAAATCCTATGTAGTTTGCTACTACTACTGCAAGGGGGCATAACAACAGACACTATTATCATCTTCTTATTTATTTAGTTAACCAATGAATTTATGGAGAATTCAGAGCAGACGTAAATGAAAGATAGTTTTTGGATTTTTTTGAATTATAATAAGCAACTGATTTAGTTATAGACAAAGTTTCCGGAATAAAATTAATAACACAATGTGTCAAATGATATATATGAAATCTTAATGATACTCTTAATTAATTGTAAAGCTCTTTAAGATACAACTAACTAAACTAAAAGGCATCACAAACTATAATGCAGCCATCAAATGAGAAGGCTAAACATAGCATTAAAAGTATAATCTAGAGGAGGAAAAAGATGTAAATAAATCCTAAATCACAACAATTCACCACAAGTTAACTAAAATCCATGAACGAAATTGGGGAAAGTTGCACTTTCTAACAAACTAAACTTCTTCCATGAACGAATAAAGTATCAGATAAATATTTAGAGCATCAAGCTTTGGAAGAAGCATATGAAGAAAGAAAACATAAAGCTAGATGACTCGTAGTGTTAGACTGGACAATAAGATACCAATACTTTAAATGACTAAAACGACGATTAATAGAGATGAGATGAGCTAACAAATTTTTTTCAGTGCGCTAAATTGATACCTTCTAGTAGTAAGGAAATTAGCAAATTCTTAAACTTCACATCAAGAGCAAAATGGTTCGAGATCTTATAATTTTTTTTATTAGAAACTCATGTTTAATCTTTAATTTATGAAATCACTGGAAAACTCATAGGTGATGTTTTGCTATTTTTTTAAATAGAAAAGACTATACGGAACTAATTATGCAAAGTTTAAAGACTCAATTCAATTCATGTAAAGTTTGAGGCACTTAGTAATGTTTTCTGCTCATAGACTCCTGAAATGGAGTTCGCGTTTGAGGTCTATTTTGATTTTCTTATATTCCATCTTATAAAACTATTTCACTAAGAAACAAAATTACAGCCATGAAAGATATGCAAGAGAAGTTAAATGAAGAAAATAACAATGGCTAAGTTACCGATAGTCCCATAATGGTGTTTGGAAAATTTGAAACAAATGACACGTCTAATATTTAATGTTGCAGTTGCAGAAAGTTTTTTTGTTGTTCATGATATTTTTTATCCTCGAAACATGTAAATATAGCTATTAAGTAAACTTAATCAAACACTTATTAACTCCTAAAGTCTAATAAAGCTCAATCAACCACAAAAGAACAAATTTACCCTTAATTTACAAGATTTAGGATCTTCTCCATTTCTCTATTATTTTCTCAATATCTACCTTCCAATAAACAAAAGTTGCAACCCAAATGCACATCATTTTCTCCAAAATGTTTAAAAAATGCTAAAATCTAGTAAATTGATGTAGATTTGCACTAATGGAAACCACATGGTCTTCATTGTACATTTTTAAGCCTTGAATATAAATATATCCCAACATGTTTAGGGTGATTTTAGTATTATACTCCAAATAACAATTGATATCAGAAAAAAATTAGCACTTAATCATAAATCATTAGTTTATTTATCCAAATTCTAACTAACAATAGAAAAAACATACTCATGTTAAGCGCATTCTTGATTTGAGATGAATCTAGTATGAACCTAAATGCCTCCCCATCAACTTTTAGCTGAAAAACCTGCAAAAACCACACAAGGAAATTTGGAAAAAGGACTCAAACCACAAACATAAACAATAAATAATATACAGAGAACTAAACCCACCTTGCCTAAAGCAAGAGGAACCACTAAATAACATATTTATATATTAGAACTAAAATAACTAAATCTAAATAATAGAAGAATGCAAAAACTGTAAATTGTCACTAGAGAGCCCAAATATATTAGAACTATATGAATTTCAATATAGTAGCTGTTTCGATTCATTCGCAATACGATTCGAAGGAACAAACACATCGAAGCAAATGAAAGAAATTGAAATATAATATAACAGAATCAAAACGGTAGAAGGCAAATTAAAGAAAGCCTAACCTGGGATGAATAAGAAGATAACACAATAGAGAGAGGGAAAACTGGCCGCTACTCAGTTAGATTTTAACTGGAAATTATAGAAAGATATCTGGACAAGAAGAAGAAGAGATAGCTAGGGATTTGGAAATGGGGGACTAATTAGGTTTAGAAAGAGAAAAATTAGAGGAAGATAGTGAATATATTATTTATATGCTGTTTTTTAATATTTTTATTCATTTTTTATTTTAATTTTTCGTCTAAAAATAAGCGGCAAAATATCCTGCTTCTATGTTTTAACTGTTCATCAGTGTTTTTCACAATGGTTAGACTGAAAGTGTTGCGATGAAAGTGTATTTGATCAACAAAAATATATATTGCAACACTTCTCAAAATGTATTTCGAAAAATCATTTTTTCCTTCAAAAATTGCAACACTTCAATGCAACACTAGCTGTTCTAGTTGCGACAGGCCATCTATGGCGTAGTGGTCATACTCAAAACATTTAGCTCGAAATATGCATTAACATCAAACTTGAAATACCTAACACTCAAAATAACCTTGGAACATATGTTAGTATAGTATAGGTATGGATAATGTATAAATAACACAAAAAATCAAGAAAAATTTTCAAATTCTTCAAATATTTAATTTTATTTAATTTTTTTTTTATTTTCGGGATTGTTTTACAAACGCCCCCACACTAAAGAACACAATGTCGTCATTGTCGAAGACTATATTAAAATTGAAAATCTAAACTTAATCACACACAACTGAAAAGAAAAGAAAATAAAATAAAAGAAAAGAAAAAGAATTTGAGCCCGTTTTATTCTTCTAAACTTGAATCTGGAGGACTCGGTGAGATTTCCAAATTCTGCATTTTGAAGTATGTATTCAACTTGTGGTTCAATGAAATGTTGGATTTTATTAGTTGACGAACATCTTGCTGTTACTAGGGATAAGCCTTTCGAAACGAGTATAGCCAAAATCTTTTGAAAAATTTATTAAACTTATCAGTAGAAAAGCGGTGAACAAGTTTTTGGCACCGTTGCTAGGGAAGGCAAGTGAATTCTAAAGATCAAGTCTGGGGAAGGCAAGTGCATTCTAAAGATCACTTGCTGGGGTTACGGTATTTATAGTAATTTTATTTGTTTAATTCATTTTCTTATAATTATGCATTTTTCTAATATTATTCTTAGATGTGAAAAGTTTATGAAATAATCATCTTGGAGGTGAGACATCATATATCATCTTAATTCTTGACAAATAGAAGATTTTCTTCTATTTTTCCTATTCGCGTTCGCGACTGTCTATCGCGCTCATGAATTCCCTACAAAAACCTTCTATTTCCTTTTTTCATATAGTCATGTTCGAAACCTAGGATCACAATCGCGACGTGATCGATAACTGCAGCAGTTTTGATAGTTTTTCGATAGTTTCTCTCAAATTCTTCATATAGGGTGTGATTCTCATAACTTTTCACTTTGGATATCCGAAATTCTTTTTTTTCAATCAAAAAATTTCTATTCTAAACTTTGAAAATCATTCAATCCTTTTCTTCAAAATGGTACACTTTAACAATTTTATTCTCATTCCTCCTTCGGATCTGCAAGAGTGGTATGAAGCACCATTTCCTGTTCACTCTTGAGAGGAAGGTGATCATTTCAAAACCATCAGAGATGTAGAATTCACAAGTTCTTATGTTATCCATAAGAATAATTTTATTCATCTAGGAATCTATGAGAGGGTAATGTATTAACTTAGGATTCTAAACTTTGTTCTCTATTCCTCCATGAATATTGGGAATAGTGAGGATAACAGCAAGGAGATGTTGATATCTTTAGTTTAGTTAAATGTTAAGATGGATTGTTTAGAATTTCGTCATCAAGGGAAGGAGTATAAATTATCGAGGAAGAAATTGGAGCAGAATTTGGGATTCTCGAAAGATTGCTACTACAAAATGCTTCCTGATTGGGATCCACTACCAACACAGAATCGCCATACTGGAAAAGATGAATACAAACAGGAATCTACCTATAACCGATGGATCCGAGACCCCTGTTTGCTCACTTTACACTTCTATCTAGGTAGTGCGCTTTTCAGTAGATCTAGTTCTGACACGGTTATTCCTAAAGAATTATTTGTCTTCAAAGTAGTTTGGAATGGCTTACTTGTGGACGTATCAGGAATTATGATGGGGACTCTTATGTCTGCCTCAATTGATCCTTGTAGGATAGCATACGAGTGTCAAACTATGGTGAATTTGTTAGGACAAATTGGAAGATTACCTTGTTGTGCAGAAGTCTTTACTGACGAAGATGAAATTCCGGAGTTAACTACGGAAATTTTTCTCAAGTACAGATTTCTAACTAGGTGCATAGGAGAAGAAAGAATAACCTATGATTGGAGATCATGGGATGAAAGGGTGGAAGTATACAGAGAAAGAGAAAGGGAAAATGCGCAGGAAGAAAAGTGTAGAGTTTTCAACCTTCGCGGAAGGTTGAATGACCTTGTGGAAGGGCAGATTTCAATCCATAGGAAAATTGAGGACATTCGTACCTTAATGATTGATGTTGAGTGAGATCTAAGGGAATCTTACTACAAGATTGACCAAATGACGGAATCACTCCCCTTTAATTAAATTTCATCTTTTCATGTAGATTTAGGAGTTTGTTCAGTTTAGTTGTGTTTTATTTAGTTTTTTGTTTGTTTGTGTTTCATTGTTAGTTTGTAAATATTTGTTAGATATGAAATGAAAATTTGAACAATAAAACGTTGATGTTCAATTGCTATCTTCACCATGACTATCCAAGGTTAAATAGTAAATATTTATCGTTTATATTTAACAAAGTTTGTATGTGTTTGTGTTTCTAAATTTTTATAGGTGCAAGTCTAAAAATTGAAGAAATTTGAAGAATAAAGAAGATCACGACCGTGACATTCAACTCGCGCTCGTGATAATTTGCAGTAAACTTTATGTTTCTATCATGAGTAAGATCACAATCGTGATAAGCCTTCATGATCGCGACATGGGAAAAATATAACCGTTATAGATCACGATCAGACACGCGTCAGATGTCTGTAACTGCCACTAACGGCTAATTTTGAGCATAAACGGCTATATTATCAATTTTGACCAATTAGAGACATCTTAATCCTCTATAAATAGGTTAAAGTTGAAACCTAACAACCATAGCCTTCGCAAAGCTTACAAATCTCTGAAATTCTTCATCTTCAACCTTCTAGATTCAAAACCTTTTCAATCCTTTAATTAAAACCAATATGACTCGTGTAAAGAGAGTAGCAAATAAAAGAGGAGCCCAATCAATTCAAGAAGAATTTGTTTGTTCTTTCCCTTTAAGGATGAGAGAAGAAGGAAAGCTTTTTCAAAAGCTCAACAAATTGGATATCACTAGGATGATATTCCTATATTTAGTCTTTATGGAAACAATGAATCTCCGTAGAGAGATGGAAGTTTATCTTTTAGCTCTTAGACTCACAAAATTTGTGGATTTGCATTTTCCACAAAATCAAGATTGGATTCTTGAATGTCTAGTAACATTCGATTATGAAGATTCAAGGAAGAGGGCGATTCAGTTTCGAAATCAAGGATAGTAATACATCGTCACAAGAGAGATGATGGGTGAATGGTTCGGATTTGATATTATCAATTCATCAAGCATGACAGATTCTTTTCAGCCAAATAGAGTTTGGGCAGAATTATGGGGTAAGAGAGTCTTCGATCCCAAAAACTCTCCTAACAAACTTATTAAGGATGAATGCATTCTTCTTCTCCACAAATACCTTTCCACTTTGCTATTTTGTTGAGTAGAGAATACAAAGGTTCAAAAGAAAGATCTATTTGTTCTTCCGTGAGCTATGATGAAACAAAAAGTGGAATTTATGGATATCATATGTGATATGATGAAGAAGAACTCCACAAGCATGAGAAACAAGATTGGAGCGGCTGAAATTATCACCTCTATCATCTTGGGTGCAAGAGGTGAACTACCCTATGTTCAACAACCGGGTGAGTATTTTCGCTACATGGATGGAAATTATTTGAATAAAACTGGATTACTTCAAGAACATGATGGTGTATATTCTTTCTACTGCTACTCTAACCGCACCAAGAAGATAAACTTGGCTCATGAAGATTCTATCAAATCCAAAGGTTAGCCATCTACATGGAAAAGCCCTGATGCTTAAAGTAGAAGAAGACGAAGAAGAAGAGGAAGCTCCGGAAGATTGGAAGGCTAGCATGCAACTTAAATTAGACAATTGCCAAGTAGAACTTGGAGTTATGAAAAAAGATATGAAAATTCTAAAGAAAAGTAATAAATAGATGCTTCAAAAATTACTTTCATTCTTTAGAAAACAAAATTGTCAATTCACTCCTAGTACTCCGGATTCTCCTTTACAATAAAACGGGTTTATTCTATTCTTTACTTTCTCTTTTTCAATCATTTTTAGACTCATATTAAATTTTAGTTTTGGTTTTTATTAATGTCTCACAATGAGGACATTGTGTTCTCTAGTGTGGGGGGGCATTTGTAAAAATCCCGTAAAATCCAAAAAAATTGAATAAAATGAAAAAATCGAGGAATTTGAAAATTTTTCTTAATATTTTTGTTAGTTATACATTATCATTTCTCATACTTTACTATCATTTGTCCAAGGTTATTTTGAGTGTTAGGTATTAAAAGTTTGATGTTAGTGCAAAATTTGAGCGCATGTTGAAATTGAACTTTATTAGCACAACATTTAACATTTTGCAAGGATGAGTGGTGAGTAACATTCGAAAGCAACATTCCAAGTAAGTTTTGATATACATTTCAATGCAACATGAATTAGTATAAGTTATATAGCTTTAGTTTAATGCTTCTTATAAATTTAAGTGGAGTAATATCTAATGGTATTTTTACTATGAGCTTTATATGCAAATCTCGAATAAGTCCTATAAGTATTGAGTGTATTTAAAGTGTTGAGAAACTATAGCTATAATACTTTGAAATTGATCAATAAAGGATGAGGGTATTAAGAGTGAAAAATCAAAAGAAAGAGAGGATAACCAATGAGTTATGCAAAAGGTGAGGAATGGTACGGAGTAGAAACTGCAACCATTCATTGAGTCAAAAAATAAAAGAAAGCATAGCATGAAAAATGGTTGGAAAGTACAAAGTACTTCAAAAACCTATGCTTAAAAGAAAAAAATGAGAGAGTAGTATGGAGCATAAAATGCAACCACTGAAAAAAGGGGAGAGTGGTATGGAGCATAAAATGCAACCACTGAGAGTGTTTTAGCATCCTAGGTTACCTAAAAATGCCTTGAGAGA
>CATIWQ010193529.1:0-24050 GCA_949673415.1 Euphorbia schlechtendalii | reverse complement strand
TCCTTTATACTTTACACTATGCTTAAGAGAAGGTAATATTCGAGTATGCATATAACGCTTATATGAAGATTCGATTCGGTTGACTCTCCATTAAGAACAAAGGTATACAACTAAGCTATATAAATTGCACATTACTAATTTGTGGGAAATTTTGAACTTCTACTTGAATTCTTTGCAACGTGGGAATGTGGTACTCACTACAATAGTCTTTCGCCAAATGAGGTACGAACTTATTTACCAATTTATACACTCCTGTTGAATTTACCTTGAGGACAAGGTAAAAGTTAAGTGTGGGGGTATGATAAGTGTATAATTACACTTATTATCATATTAATTTTATACATTTAACACTATGAATTAAGTCATTTTTATACTTCATATAAAAGATTTCACGTGGTATGTAGTTCTTTTGTATGCAAATGCAGATGCTAGGTAAATCTTGGGAGTAAAATGATCAAAAGTGGAATTCTATGAAAAAAGAGTGAAAAAGGTGCAAAAAGATGCGTGGAACTTAAAGGTTTGGCTTAGGATCGAAACTGTTAAAGATCGGTGATGGTACAAGGAGAATTCTGAAGAAAAACTCAATTCACGATTGCAACAATCATTCACGGTACCTATTTGTATACTTCAAAAATAGAAGTATGCCAATAAAAGATTCACGATCGGGTCTTATATATCGCGGTCACGACTTGGGCGGTTTTCTTGTTTTAACTTCTTAACTACCAATAGCCAGATAAGCATAATCAATCGCCAACAACCGCCATCCACTACCAACGATAAGACACCTATCAGAAGTCAACCAATCATGAAAGGTGCCAATCCATTCTGGATTACATCAAAGCTTCTCAACCAATCACAATGAAGAGATGCAATCATTCACCAATGGACACGACTCTTCTTTTCGATAGATGCAACCCTTCGAACTCTATAAATAGGGCTCCAAACATCACAAATTTCGTGCATCATAGTGCAAAAGAAAGGGGTGAAAGATAATGCATAGTGTATAGATTGAGAATAAAAATATAGTTTCGCTACGTTCATAAGTGTTAGCGAGAAAATGTTTAAGTGATTCAAATCCTTGTTTTGATCACTAGATTTCTCTATATTCTCAAGCGATTGTTGTATAAGTGTACTTGCAAATCACTTATCAATAAAAGTTTTCATTCTTCAATATGCGTTTATTCGATATTCGCAAAGAATATCATCCTAGCGGAGGTTCTGTACGAGCCGAGACCGAATTCAAGGAGACGTAGGAATTGCAGGAATTGACGACTCCCATTAAAGAGTGGATACGGTTTGATCAACTTTAGCTTTCACTTGCATACCTTACAACTTTGCTTTGCTTTCTAATTATACTTTCTATTTCTAAGTTTATGCTATGTCTATGTGTCATAATGCGTATTTCGTGTTAAGTCTTTTACGTTAATCAAGTTATATGCATTTGAGTTAATTTTAAGAGTAGTTTCGGGGTTAACAATATCGTGTATAATCACTGGATCTGTGATATAACGCTGTTTAGTTAGCCAACATTTTTAGAATGGTAACTTGCTAAATATGGCTATGTGAGAGTGACCCGGTACTAAGCATAGTATTGACGTTGTCCAAGTTTATATAATTGTCTTAATTCGTTTGCTAGATTTAGAAAAGTCATTACATGTGTTGCTCTGTGGTGAATAATTGAACATCTGAGTATTTAGATCCGAGTCTGTTAGATTAGTTTAGTGAATCGTAACATCTTTGTTGAACTTGCATGCTTTCTCTGCTATCCTTATTTCGTAGGGAAAATCTATAAATTTAGGTTCTCTAATCTTTCATACCTATATTTACTCATTTTTCATTCTAATCCTTCTTTCCTAACCTTTACTTGATTATATTTTATTTTCTTTATTTTATCTTCCTTTTCAATCTTTAGAACTAGTCCTTCCCTGTGGGATCGATACCTTTTAAAACTACATCGCAACTATATACTTGCAGTTATCATCATTTTTCTATTTGATAAGTGGTACTGACCACACCTATATTTTTTGTGAACAAGTTTTTGTCACCATTGATATATAGCCGAATCTTGTGAACAAACTATTAAACTTATCAGTAGAAAAGCGGGGAACACTTGCATAAGTTACAACTTTGCTTTGCTTTCTACTTATACTTTCTATTTCGTAGTTTCTGATATGTCTATGTGTCATAATGTGTATTTTGTGTTGAGTCTTTTATATTAATCAAGTTATATGCTTTTGAGTTAACTTTAAGAGTAGTTTCAGGGTTAACGAGATTGTGTATATTTACTGGATCTGTGATTATAACGCTGTTTAGTGAGCCCACATTTTTGGAATGGTAACTTGCTAAATGTGGCTATGTGAGAGCGACCCCGTACTAAGCATAGTAATATTGTTATACAGGTTTACATAATTTTCTTAACTCATTTGCACTAGATTTAGAAAAGTTATTTCATATGTTGCTCTGTGATTAATAATTGAATATCTGAGTGTCTAGAACCGAATTTGTTAAAGTAGTTTAGTGTACGTAATATCTTTGATAATTTTGCATGTTTTCTTTGCTATACTTATTCGTGTTGTTAAACTATGTTGATTCCTTCTACTCTAATCTATCTATTCAACTATCCATTTAACTACCAATCCAACCCACCAAAATAAAATCAAAATATTTTGTTTTTCCCTGTTCCATTCCTCTTGTTGATCTTTAGAGCTAGTTCCTTCCTTGTGGGATCGATATTTTTTAAAACTACATCGTAACTGTATACTTGCAGTTATCATCATTTTTCTATTTGATATGTGGTATTGACAACACCTATTCTTTAAAGCCAAAATCTTGCGAACAAGTTATTAAACTTCTCAATAGAAAAGTGGCGAACAAGTTTTTGGCACCGTTGCCTGGGATAAGTATTTCGGAATGAGTATAGCCAAAAAACTCGTGAACAAGTTTTTAGCACCGTTGTCTGGGAAGGCAAGTGCGTTCTAGAGATTAAATTACTGGAGACTACAATAAGTTACTACTTTGCTTTTATTTTATTTATATTTTTGTTTATTTGTTATTTTTATTTTATTTTGTGTTATAATGTTTACTAATATACATTGGGATAAGTTTTGTGGAGATTACATGATCGATAACTTAATTGATACATGTGTAGATGAAATTTTTCATGTTACATCTCTTGAAGAATCAGCATCTGAATCCCTTGAAAATTTAGAATATTCCTTTGAAATTGAAAAATTGGTTAGGGAAGATGATCCTATACCACCTTCTATAGATAAACCTCCATTAGTAGAATTGAAGCAATTATCTATTCATTTAAAGTATGCATTTTTAGGAAGCAACAATTACTCTACCCATTATCATTTCTAGTAAGTTATCTAGTCTGCAGGAAGAAGCATTATTGGAGACAATAAAGGGTAGAATAAGAAGTATTGGATGGCAAATTTTCGATTTTAGAGGAATTAGCCCTAATATAGTAATGCATTCAATTAATTTAGAGAATGAAAGTAAACCTAGAATAGAAAGGTAAAGAAGATTAAATCCTCACATGAAGGAAGTTGTTAAGAAAGAAATTATTAAGTTACTAGATGCAGGAATTATCTATCCAATTTCAGATAGTGAGTGGATCAGCTCTGTTCAATGTGTTCCGAAAAAAGGAGGTATTACTGTAGTTCAGAATGAAAAGAGTAACTTAGTTCCTACTAGGACAACAACTGGATGCAGAGTTTGCATAGACTACAGAAAATTAAATGAAGCCACTAGGAAAGACCATTTCCCTTTACCATTTATAGATCAAATGTTAGAAAGGATATCAGGTCATGCATTTTACTATTTTCTAGATGGATTCTCTGGATATTTTCAAATTCATATTAGGCCAGATGACCAGCACAAAACCACTTTTTCATGTCCATTTAGTACATTTTCTTATAGAAGAATGCCTTTCGGGTTATGTAATGCTCTAGCTACTTTTCAAAGGTGTGTTTCGGCTATTTTTAGTAAGTATGTGGAGGATATTATGGAAGTTTTCATGGATGATTTCTCAGTATACGGAAATTCTTTTGAAAAATGTCTAGAAAATTTGGATAAAGTACTTACTAGATGTGAAGAAACTAATTTGGTGTTGAATTGGGAGAAATGTCATTTTATGGTTAATGAAGGTATAGTATTAGGTCATAAGATAGATGAGAAAGGAATTCATGTAGATATAGCAAAAACCGAAATCATGGAGAAATTACCTCCTCCCATAAATTTTAAGGGAATAAGATCATTTCTAGGCCATACTGGATTTTACAGGAGGTTTATTAAAGATTTTTTCGGTTATAGCTAAACCTTTAACTAATTTATTAGTTAAAGATGTGAAGTTCGAATTCATTGATGACTGTTTAAAAGCTTTTAAAACTTTAAAACAACCATTAGTTTCAGCACCCATAATTGTTAAACCAAATTGGTCTCTTCCATTTGAATTGATGTGTGATGCTAGTGATATAGCTGTAGGATGTGTATTAGGACAAAGGTATAAAAAGAGTTTGCATGTAATTTACTATGCAAGTCACACTTTATCTTCTTCACAATGCAATTACACTACCACTGAAAAAGAGATGTTAGCAGTCGTATATACATGTGACAAGTATAGATCATATTTGATAGGGTCTAAAGTAATAGTTTACACTAATCATGCTGCTTTGAGATATTTGTTTGCTAAGAATGATGCCAAACCTAGATTAATTAGGTGGATCCTTCTTTTACAAGAATTTGACTTAGAAATAAGGGACAAGAAAGGAAGTGAGAATATCGTAGTCGATTACTTATCTCGTCTAGAAGATGATAAGGGACTTATAGGTGAAACTGGTGATTGTGTCTAATCACTGGATCTGTGATTATAAAGTTTTTTAGTGAGCCAACATTTTTGGAATGGTAACTAGCTAAATGTGGCTAAGTGAGAGCGACCCGTACTAAGCATAGTAATATTGTTATCCAAGTTTATATAATTGTCTTAACTCGTTTGCACTAGATTTAGAAAAGTTATTTCATATGTTGCTTTGCGGTGAATAATTAAATATATGAGTGTCTAGAACCAAATTTGTTAAAGTAGTCTAGTGTACGTAATATCTTTGATAATTTTGCATGTTTTCTTTGCTATACTTATTCGTCGTGTTAAACTATGTTGATTCCTTCTACTCTAATCTATTTATTCAAGTATCCATTTAACTACCAATCCAACCCACCAAAATAAAATCAAACTATTTTATTTTTCCTTGTTCCGTTCCTCTTGTTGATCTTTAGATCTGGTTCCTTCCTTGTGGGATCGATATCTTTTAAAACTACATCGCAATTGTATACTTGCAATTATCATCATTTTTCTATTTGATAAATGGTATTGACAACACCTATACTTTAAAGCCAAAATCTTGTGAATAAGTTATTAAACTTATCAGTAGAAAAGTGGCGAACAAGTTTTTGGTGCTGTTACCGAGGATAAGTATTTCGGAACGAGTATAGCCAAAAACTCATGAACATCTTGTCACCATTCATTCAGGTATCATCCTCCTTAATATCCGACTCACCAAGATACTTGGCTCCATCAAGGACTGTATTTGGCAAGTTCGAGTGCAAAATTTGATAGGATTAGAGGACTCGAAGGCCAAATTTGTACCTCTCCTCTAGAACTTGTCCATTCCCTGCTGATAAAAGTTTATCTTTTTAGGGATAACTATCTCATAATGGGAATCCATCATCTGAATCTCTTCATAATCTTGAAGGGCCTCATCGCTCTCCTTGCTAAGAGCATCCACCTCCTCCTTCGCCTTCCTAGTGAGCTCTTCTTTGGTAGATTCGACAGAAGTAAGGAGACCCCTTGCATGCTTTAACACTTTATTGGAAATTTCAAAGCTACGATCTGCCTGGCCAAAATCTCAGCCCTTCTGAATCATGATGACACCACGGAATGCCACTTACGCATCCAAATAAAACAAAAATATAATGTTCAAATATATGAGTGAATAAAAGTTATGAAAAAAGAATACCTCGGAAGACATGACAAACATGTGTTCATTTGCCACCAAGAAAGACTTCGCCTCCATGGTTTCGACCTCCAAGGGAAGGGGAAGAATCATCTGTAAGACATTCTGAATGAGCACAGAAAATATAGATGGATTTGATCCAAATAGAGCCAAGAAATCCTTTTAGATAAAGGCTGAGTTTATCTCTCATTTAGTTCACCAACCTATACACAAAGAAAAGGTTAGGAAAACATTAAGAGAGAATTTACAAAATTTACAAGGAAAATCTTAAAAGTTCACCTATTCAAGAGATTGTCTCTTAGAGGCTTGGAAATTTGGGCCATCCACTTGAACCTCAAAGTCCTTATCCTTCCTCTTCTTCATCTTCTTTTCAAGAATTTAAGCCATCTGCAAGGGTTTAAACTCATTGTTTGACATGAAATTCTTCAAGCAGGTGGCTACTCTCAAGAAGATGAAGAATGAAGATCATTACCACTTCGTGCATCAGGCGGGTTTTACAAATTCACCCATAAAGTAGACTTGGTTTAATATTTTTAAATAATATTTCATCTTTATCAAGCAATAAGAACACCACCCCTGATTCTAGACCATCTTAAATCTCTAGCCATTGTGCGCACATGAGTCAATTGGGGTAGATCATAGTGTAGAAGCCTTTAAGGCCCTTAAGAAAGTGGTGTGGTTATGTCATAACATTAGCGGGGCAATGGCGAAAAATAATTAAGATAATAAAGCCTCGCTAGCTGGACTACATTTGTAACCTAGGACCCACATGGTTTCCAGGTATGCTTACTTTGTCTTTTCTTTGTTTTACATAAAAATGCTTAATCTCCCCGATATCAATCAACTTAAAAAGTTTGTTTTAGCCAGCAGTCTAAGGATCACAAAAAGGCTAAATAGCGGGAGGCACTTGAGTTGATTAAGGGTGATGTTAAGGCAATGACCTAGGGTTGAGGCGGGGATCCCAAGAAGAGGAGGAGCAAACAAAAAGTGAAGGAGATAGATACTCAGGCGGATATCAATGTGGATGCCCACCATCCTTTTGTGGCTGAAGAGACACCTCTCGAGTCGGTAAGAATTTTTCCTTTGAATTTATTTTTTTCGCTATATCTTGTTTTAACCTTTTCTTCATAGGTTGTTGAATTGAGCACCCTAGCTACCTCAAATAGGAAAGTAAATTCCTCTTTCATTAGAGAGGATCTCCTACTTTTGGCTTGATCCTTCAATTTTTCTACCGTGTTTTGCATATCGCTCTTCCTCTTCTAGCTGAATCTTAGGCCATGGAGGTCGAGTCTCTCCTCCAAGTGTCTAAATACATGATGACTCTTAGCTCCGAGGTATTTTCCTTAATTTATTTTTATTTGTTTATATCCCTTTGCATGTAATCCCACTTTTGTAATTTGAATAGATGGCATCTCGGGCGGCCATAATGATAAAAAAGAGCAAGGATTTTGGCCGAGTGGAGCACATCTTGGAGGTGATGACTAAAGAGTTGGAGAGGTTAAAGAGCCTCCTTTCTTCTACTGAGGTAGCTAAATTGAAAATATCCAAGAGATTGAATCTGATGCGACATAATGGGCTAGGTAGTTATAGATGAGTCGAGGCAGATAATTGACAAAATAAGTCGGGCCACTGAAGATATGTGCAAGGCTAAGGATAAGCTCAACACACCATCACCCACTATGAGACCATCTTTCATGAAAAGGTTGAGTCTTATAGGAAGGGGATGGAAGAAGTTTCATAGGAATGCTGAGAATTTGGCCAATGAGTCATCCAGGCTTATCAACGACTCCACTCGAATATTCTGGATGCTTGGATTAAGGATGTAAAATTTCCTAGGGAGTTAAATGAAAAGGAGGAGACCTTTCTGGAGGAGGATACCACCAAACAAGAGAAGGATAGAGAGGGTGACATTAATACTTAGACCGTTGGCCCGGAAGCGACTCCAAGCATAGTTGTAGAATGGTAGTATAGTTTCATTTCTTTAAGCTTTTGCAAGCCCCTTTGTCAGTTTTTGTATGAACATTCTAGTATTTAACTATTTTAATATACTTTCATGTCGTGACCTTTAATTTAATACTTAATTTTATTTCCTCAAGTTTTTCATTTATAGTGGCCTTGACCTTTTCCAATCTATTACTTAGAATAAATCGTAAGCGTTAATGACTCTATGAGGGCAGTTCCAGAAGTACAATCACCTTATTTTATTTCTATGCCTTACACTTATCCATGCACATTTAGTTTCACGACCTTATGTTATGTTATATTTTTTGTCTTATGTTTTACAAGGTCTTATGCATTTGAGCCGCTTGAATTTTCATTGTGCACTTTTCTCTTTTTCACTACGTTTGAGTGAAAAATGTGCAATCTTAAAGTGTCATCAATACTTAAATGTGCATGATTTCATGAAACAACAAGTTCATTCAAAATGTTGAATGTTACATCCAAGAATTCTAACCATTCGGCTCAAAAAATCTTCCAGAGGACTTCACCTCATTTAAAAACTTTCTAAGGAAAAACCAAGTGGAAAAAATCCTAAGGTAAGAATAGAGTACCACCATCCCTTTAAGAATTGCTTGTTACATAATAGGATCTCAACTTGGAAAAGTTCCAAGTTCTTGGATTTCTTTGCCTTCCATGATGCAGAGTTTGTAAGTTGTCAGCCCAAGGACTTGGGCCACTTTGTAAGGGCCTTCCTGCTAGTTAATCAAGATAGTAATTGATTATGCAACATTGCAAGGTGGAATTTCAAAACATAAAATTAACCTAAAGGATCTCCTAAGCATGCCATGATTGATATAATCTAAGTTAAAATGTTCCATAGATGCTGATAGGTACATAAAACTTATAAAAGAAACCTAGCATCTAAGTTTAGAACATTACCAATTGATGTGTGCTTCTCTTTCTCATTTGGATGCGACGTTCCCTTAGAGCAATTCGGTAGAATTTCGTTAACACGAGCCTCCAAACTAGGATAGCCTCAATGATTGATCTATAGGGATCTTCAACTACCAAAACCTTGTTGAGGTAGAACCCGTTAATAGACAGTAGTTGCTAAACACCTCAAAGACCAATCCGAAAATATAAACTGAAAAGGATCACTTCAAATAGAAAGAGCCTTCTAAATAATTCTTCGTTGTTTGGAGAAACATGTGGAGGATCTCGGACAACGGACGAAGAAAGAGATGTCGAACTCAGAGAGAAAAGCTGAGTTGAAGTGTGTAAAATAAAGGGAGAAGGGAGGCCTATATATAGGGAAAGGGGAAGTGTTTGACTCCTCCTAAAACATAATGTGGGATGGGAATATTCCCATCCCACAAGCGGGTTAGCCACGTGGGTTACTTGGACCCGCGGGCTAACCCGCAGTTCCCATTATAAGGTAAGCCCTAGATGGTTTACCTTGTGCTGCAAGCATGGCCTTGTGGGCTTTCGCGGAAAGCCCGCCTAAGCGCTCCCATGGGAACCTCTTGCGAGCTTGCATCCGGCTAGCGTGTGCGCGGGCTTACCCCTCACATTAACAGCCTGCAAAGTTTTTAGCTCGAGGGGCATCCGTGAAGGCCCCACTCCAAACATCCTATGTTCATTTGGGGCCCACTTGCAACGGGGAAAATTCTCTTGCACCACTCCATGACATTTTCCCTAGTTTCTCTTTATTCCCTTTAATTATTAATTTAGTCCAACCAATTAATAATTCTTCTAACGAATTCGACAAACAAATATTCTCGGTATAGACCCAGTCTATAGGTTCTTTGCTTAATCCGGTAAAGACCTAAAGTGTGTGACCTCATAGGATCCCGAAGTATAGAGCCACTAAGGTTAACATAAACTTGGCTTCCCATCCAAGAACCTTTAAGCTTAGTATTCCAGACCGATATAGAACCCAATAGCTCTAGACGATCAAATGGGCTTTCTATCAAAGGTGTATGATCCCTCGATACTTGGAATATCACGTGCTTGTGACTTCATTCAATTTTGCAGTAATAACCAATAAAATACACTCCTTTCATTAGATTAAGTACCATCTAGCTTATTGAGCTCAGATTAAGTGTCAGCTCATGTAATAACCATAGCTATCTCGGAATTAGACTTGTTCACGAAGAACACCACTCGCCATTATGTATCAAGATTGACTAGAAACTTGTTCTATCAATCTTATACTTCATTCAGAGGTTTATGAGTGTGTCACTTTAATAAGGAGCCCTAAGGTACATCTCCCATTATATTACTATATCAGGAGCGATGGATCCCATCTTGACTACTCTGCTTACTAACATATGATCATCATTATGCCCGTAATCATCCGTATCATCCTGATCGCTAGGGTATGAATAAGTATGACCCAATGTATAACAACTCCTATATAAGGTAACCAATATCTCAGGTCTGAGGATACTTGTATTGCTACTGTAATAAGACATGACATCAATACATGGATATAGTTATTTCTGAGTTTCTTTCTTGTAGCGGTCTCCAATGTATTACCCAAATACATTCATGTGTTAACTCAAGGTACCACCTTCAGCTCGTAAGATTGGTTACTTGGATCTAATCTAAGGAGTAAGCCTACACATGCTAGTCTATCCATTCCATTAATCTCTAATCTCAATGAAACTATGATTGGGAATATTTAGACTTTTCATAATAACACGTATGTGCTAAATCACACCACATAGCTCCCACTATGTTAATGGACTTTGTCTTATCAATGCGCATATATATAATACTATATATATATGATACCAGTGAGATACATAAATAAATTGAAAACAATGATAAGCAAAAAAGATGCCTTAATTATTATTAATATTAGTAAGAAATTGTTTGTACATTATAACTAAGTAAGACATGTCGCCCTAATTGCATGTAGGGGACACATCATGTCTAACACTTCCCAATTTACCCCAATCTTTCCATTCCCTTTTCAAATTTGTGAGGTAGTAGTGTCTTTAAACATAAAATCACCCTCATCGAGGTTGATTTCTCTAACCTTTTTGTCATGGTATTTCGTAATCCTAGACTTGTATGCTACCATGACAATACGAACTCTTTCTCTCTTCTCTTATAGAACATCTAGGTGATATCTCATGTTTATATCATTCTCTTTCTATGTATAATAAACCACTCAATCGCATGACGAGTTAAATTCTATTGGAATGACCACCCCGACTCCATAGACCATCGAGAATGACATCTCATTTGTTGACTTCCAAAGAGTGGTTCAGTGTGCCCATAGGACGTTAATGAGTTCATCTAACCACATGCCTTTTCTTTCCATTATTCTCTTCTTTATATTTTGTCCTAGTGTCTTATTGGTTACTTTCGTCTGTTTGTTTGTTTGTAGATGCGCCATTGAGGGAAAGTGATTTTCAATATTAAATACCTTGTAGAAGTCTTGGAACTTACTAGATCTGAATTGTGTTCCATTATCTAAGATGATTTTGTGCGGAATTCCGAATCGAGTTATGATGTTTTTCTAGACAAAATCTATTATCCTTTATGGAGCAATGACTCTAAGAGTAAACACCTCGACCCACTTTGAGAAATATTCGATGGATATTAAGATCCACTTTCGTTGGATTCTTGTCTCTAGTAAAGGCTTTGCAATGTCAATTCCCCATGTCACAAAGGGCTAGATAGTTAACAAGGGCCTCTATGTTGCATGGGGTATGTGTTATTTCAGCACATGTATTTGACACTGATGGCATGACTCAACATAAGTCTCTACATCTAGATTTATAGATTCCCATTAAAAACCTAAGAGACTAGCCCTTCTAACTAGTGTAGTGGCCACCTGGTGTGAACCGCAATCACCGTAGTGCAACTCTTAGTGGATCCTCACCCCTTCTTGGGCTGTTATACACTTTTTCCAGTTGTTAGAGTGTGATTTTCTATAAAGCTCACCATTTATCAAAGAGAATCACATGGCTTTCTTAATGTTTCAGTAGCCTCCATCTTATCTTTTTCCAGTTTGTTGCTGGCCAAGTAGTCATGAATCAGCTACATCCAACCCAAGTTATGTTTTTCCATAAGCAAATTGACATTGGCCTCCTTGCTACTTGGGTGGCTGATTACCTCGAATGGGCAATTGAGGCTTTACCATTCTTCACTACTTGAAGCTGACTAAGCTAACTCATCTGCATTCTCATTTTCTTTCCCGGGGATATGTTCATTCTTCTAGGCGGTTCCTTTTTACTTCAACCTTTCAATTAGATTTTGTACCTTAGCTAAGTATTTAGCCATTTTTGCATCTTGTTTCTTGAAATTCCTATTGATTTGGTTTGCTACCAATCTTGAATTACTTTTGAGCAACAACCTATCGGGCGCTATCTCACAAGTTAGCTCTAGTCCCTTGATAACAGTCTCGTACGTTACCGTGTTATTTTTCGTAGGAGAAACCAACTTGGCTGCGTCTGAAAACCATATTCTTCCTGGACCTTTAATGTAGATGCCAACTTTGGCTCCTTCTTAAGAAGAGGCTCCATCTACCAGAATCTCCCATTCTTTGGTTTTAATTTCTTTGCCAACTTGAGACCCGCAAACTCGATTACAAAATCTACCGAGATTTGTGCCTTCATTGCACTCCTTCCTTCAAAAGGTATGCCAATATTTACGCAAATAGATTACCCACTCGGATAATCTTCTAGATATTTCAGGTCATTGTAGAACATTCTTTAGTGGGAAATTTTTCCTCACCACCATTGTGTGCATTTCAGAATATGGCCTTAGGCGGGTTGAAGCTGATATTAAGGACAACACGAGCATTTTAATTATCGAATACATTAGCTAGGTAACCCTTAAGACTTTGCTAGTATTATAGATTAAGAACTGATCTTAGCCTTCTTCTCTTACCAAGACAATTCTAAGCGCTTCATCTATGGTAGTCAAGTACATGTATAGAACTCCATCGGCTTAAGGCTTGCTTAGTAGCTACGGGTTTCCCAAAAACCTTTTTAGCTCTTCAAATGCCTATTGATAAGGATAATTCCATTTGGAATCTTTTTGTAGAGAAGGATATGAATCTTCCTAAATTGTTTATTCTCCTGTTAAGGCTTTGTATTTCGTTCAATGTTCTATGCTGCTCCATCTAGAGTATCACCTCTATATTTTCTAGATTTGCCTCTATTCCCCTCTATGAGATCATGAATCCCAAAAACTTTTCACTTTTTACTCCGAACATGCATTTTTCCAAATTGAGTTTCAGGCGGTATTCTTGTAGGAGTTTGAAAACCTTTTTTATGTCTTCCATGTGGCAGGCTTCATCCTTGATTTTGATTATCATGTCATCCACATACACATTTATCGATTTCCCTATTTCTTCTTTGAACATATCATTCACTAGCCTTTGGTAAGTCACTCCCAGCATTTTTCAAGCCAAATGGCATGACTGTGTAGCAATACATGCCTTTATGGATTATAAAGGATGTCTTCTCTTCATTTGCTAGATTCATGGGAATTTAGTGGTACCTGTACTTTGAATTCAACAACAAGTAGACTGCATAGCCTACCATTGAGTCTACTAATTAGTCCATACTTAGGAGTAGGTAGCTCTCTTTTAGGGTAGTTGTATATAGATATATGAAGTCCACACACATCCTATAAGTACCACTCGACTTTTTACCAGCACCACATTAGCCAGCCAGCTAGGATATAGTACCTCCCTTATGTGACATGCTTTCAATAGCTTGTCCACTTCTTCTTATATTGTGAATTATCTTTCTGATGCATGATTTAAATTTTTTGTATTACCGGCTAGATGTAGAGGTTAATATTCACCTCATGCTTCGTCACCTCTAGTTTAACCCTTACTAGATCATCCGTATACCCGGTAAAACATGTGTTGTTGGTATGTCATCATGCATATGATCTCTGCCTTAACATCATTGTCCTGATTTTTGCCAATTTTTAGTGATTGATCTGGCTAACCTTTAGCTCCTCAAGCTCTTCGATTGGATCATTTATCTCCGCCTTTTCTACCTCATCATTTTTCTCGATAAAAAATTACACTCTATGGAGAGACGCCAAGTCTCTTGTGCTACCTGAGGATTTCCGATTACCACCACCGTTCCTTTCACAGTTGGTATGAAAGTTACCAAATCCATGGGAGATATAAGCATTGCAATTTCAATTTGGAATGGTCTACCCAAGATAATGTTAAATCCGACTGAGATGTTGATGGCAAGATTTTGGCTATACTCGTTCCGATAAGCTTATATTTGATAACGGTGCCAATAACCTTGTTCCCCACTTTTCTACTGATAAGTTAAAAGTTCAAAATACAAACAGGTGTTGTCAATACTGCTTATCAAATAGAAAAATGGTGACCACTGCAAGTATACAGTTTCGATGTAGTTTTAAAAGATATCGATCCCACAGGGAAGGAATTTGGTTCTAAATACCAACTAGAGTTACAGAAGAAAAGAAATAAGATAAATTGTAGGGTTTGGATGGTTTGGTTGACAGACTGATGAATAGACAGATGCATGAACAAATTAGAGAAGATGTAAACTATATAGATATTTCCTAAGAACAAGTATAGTAGAGAAAAACATGCAAAATCATCAAGAAAATTTCATACACTAGATAACTTCAACAAATACAGTTCTAGACGCCCTAATATTCAATAATTCACCGTAGAGCAACACATGAGATGACTTTTCTAAATCTAGGGTAAATGAATTATGACTCTTATAAGAACCTGGATAACAATATTACTATTCTTAGTACGGGTCGCTCTCACATAGCCATATTTAGCAAGTTACCATTCCAAAAATGTTGGCTCACTAAACAGCGTTATAATCACAGATCCAATGATTATACACAATCTTATCAACCTTGAACTCACTCTTAAAGTTAACTCGAACGCATATAACTTGATTAATATAAATGACGCAAGATGAAATACTCGTTATGACACATAGACATATCAAAAATTTTGAAATAGAAAGTAAAAGTAGAAAATAAAGTAAAGTTGTAAGGTATGCAAGTGAAAGCTAAAGTTGATCAAACATTATCCACTCTTTAATGGGAGTCATCAATTCCTGCAATTCCTACGTCTACTTTGAATTCGGTCTCGACTCGTACAAAACCTCCGCTGGGATGCTATTCTTTATGAATATCGTATAAAAGAATGTTGAAGAATGAAAACTTTTATTGATAAGTGCTTTGCAATTACACTCATACAACAATCGCTCGAATTCGTGTAGAAATCTAGTGATCGAAATAAGAATCGAATCACTTATACATTTTTCTCACTAATACTTTGAACATAGCAAAATCTATATATTTTCACTCTCTATCATACGGGCACACTGCTATTCAATGCCTACACTTATTGCCCACACCATGCTATGAAATTGGTTGAATTTGAACTCTAATTATAGAGTACAAAGGGTCGGGTCTATCCAAACGAAGAGTCGTGTCCACTGGCAAAGGGTTGCATCACTTTAATGTGATTGGATGCAAAGATTCATCCTCATCCATGATGGAAAGGTACCTTTTCATGATTGCTTGACTTCCAAAAGGTGTCTTTTCAGTTGGCAGTTGATGGCAGTTGATGGTGGTTGATCATTCTTATCCAGTGGTTAATAGTTGAGAAGAGATAACCAATAACCATCACAAGTCACAAGCGCATATCGCATGTCATGATCGTGAATAATGATTTGTAACTTTCTGCTTATGAAGAGTAACAAGTTGCGACCGTGAATGGGAGTCATAATCGTGAACCATGCTTTTCTTCATAATTCTTCTTTGCAACTTTGCCGATTTTTTATAACTCCGATCCTAAGCCAAATCCTTGTGTTCCACGCATATTTTTGCACCTTTTTCACTCTTTTTACATAGAATTTCATATTTGATCATTTTACTCCCAAGATTTACCTTGTTTCTGCATTTGCATCAAAAACAACAATAAACCATGTAAAATCTTTTATATGAAGAATAAAATGACTCTAAACCATATCATTTTATAATTGAAAATATCATGATAATAAGTTTAATTATACACTTATCACACCCCCACACTTAACTTTTGCCTTATCCTTAAGGTAAACACAACAGAAGTGTTTAAAATAGTATTCAAGTTCATACCTCATTTAGCAAAAGGCTATTATAGTGAGTATCATATTCCCACATTGCATAAAGGTCAAGTAAAAGTTTGAAATTTCCAACAAATTAATAATATGCAATTTATATAGTCTAGTTACATACCTTTGCTCTTAATGGAGGGTCAACCAAATTGCGTCTTCATATAAGCGTTATATGCTCACTCGAAAATTTCCTTATCTCAAGTATAGTATGAAGTATAAAGGATAAAGAGAGCACACTTTGGAAAGTTTGATCTCAAGGCATTTTTAGGTAACCTAGGATGCTAAAACACTCTTAGTGGTTGCATTATATGCTCCATACCACTCTCCCCTTTTATTAGTGGTTGCATTTTATGCTCCATACCACTTTCTCTCATTTTTTTAAGCATATGTTTTTTAAGTAAAGACTTGTACTTTGCACTCATTTTTCATGCTATGCTTTCTTTTCTTTTTTTTCACTCATTGAATGGTTGCAGTTTCTACTCCGTACCATTCCTCACCTTTTGCATAACTCATTGGTTATCCTCTCTTTCTTTTGATTTTTCTTTCTTAATACCCTCATCCTTTATTGATCTCTTTCAAAGTATTATGGCTATAGTTTCCCAACACTTTAAACACACTTAATACTTATAGGACGTATTCGAGAACAGCATCTAAAACTCATAGTAAGAACACTACTAGATATTACTCCACTTAAAACTTATCGGTAGCATTACACTAAAACTATACAACTTATACTAATTTATGTTGCATTGAAATATATATCGAAACTTACTTGGAATGTTGCTTCTGAATGTTACTCACAACTCATCCTTTCCAAATGCTAAATGTTGTGCTAAAAACTCTCACTCTCAACGTGCGCTCAAACTCGAAACAAAAATTTTGTTCGAAATTTGCACTAACATCAAACTTGTAATACCTAACACTCACAATAACCTTGGAACATATGTTAGTATAGTATAGGTATGAATAATGTATAAATAACAAAAAATCAAGAAAATTTTCATATTCTTCAATTTTTTAATTTTAATTGATTTTTTTTTTTATTTTTGGGATTTTTACAAATGCCCCCCCACACTAAAGAAAACAATGTCCTTATTGTGAGAGACCTTATTAAAAAAGAAAAAAAAAGATTAAAAACAAACAACAAGTCTAAAAATTGAAAAAGAAAAGAAAAGAGTAAACCCATTTATTGTGAAGAAGAATCCGGGGCACGTGTCGCGATCATGGTTTCCATCAAAACAGGAACAGATGGTTCTGCTGTCTAACTTCACGAGCGCGATCTATAGCCACGATCACAGCCTTCTTTAATCCTTCTATTTCTTCAATTTTTAGACATAGTGTCATAATTCCTAGACACATAAATATAATTGCCCGTTCTCCGATAATTTGATCTCTAGAACGCAATTGCCTTCCCCGACAACAGCGCCAAAAACTTGATCGCAAGATTTTGACTATACTCATTTCGTTAGGCTTATTTAATGTAATGGTGCCAATAACCTTGTTCACCACTTTTCTACCGATAAGTTAAATGTTCAAAATACGAACAGATGTTGTCAATACCGCTTATCAAATAAAAATTGGTGACCATTACAAGCATACTATTTCGATGTAATTTTAAAAGATATAGATTCCATAGGGAAGGAATTCGGTTCTAAAGACCAACTAGAGTTAAGGAAGAAAAGAAATAAGATAAATTATAGGGTTTGGATGGTTTGGTTGATAAACTGAGATAGATGCATGAAAAGATTAGAGAAGATGTAAACTATATAGATATTTCCTAAGAACAAGTATAGTAGAGAAAAACATGCAAAATCATCAAGAAAATTTCATACAATAGATAACTTCAACAAATACGGTTCTAGACGCCCTAATATTCAATAATTCACTTCAGAGCAACACATGAGATGACTTTTCTAAATCTAGGGTAAACGAGTTATGACACTTATAAGAATCTGGATAACAATATTACTATGCTTAGTACGGGTCGCTCTCACATGGCCATATTTAGCAAGTTACCATTCCAAAAATGTTGGCTCACTAAACAGCTTTATAATCACATATCCAGTGATCATACACAATCTTATTAACCTCAAAATCACTCTTAAAGTTAACTCGAAAGCATATAACGTGATTAATGTAAATGACGCAAGATGAAATACTCATTATGACACATAGACATATCATAAATTTCAAAATAGAAAGTATAAGTAGAAAACAAAGTAAAGTTGTAAGGTACGCAAGTGAAAGCTAAAGTTGATCAAACCGTATCCACTCTTTAATGGGAGTCGTCAATTCCCGCAATTCCTGCGTCTACTTTGAATTTGGTCTCGACTCGTACAAAACCTCCTCTAGGATGCTACTCTTTTTTAATATAGAATAAAAGAATGTTGAAGAATGAAAACTTTTATTGATAAGTGCTTTGCAATTACACTCATACAACAATCGCTCAAAGTTATGTAGAAATCTAGTGATCGAAATAAGAATCAAATCACTTATACATTTTTCTCACTAAGACTTTGAACGTAGAAAAATCTATATATTTTCACTCTCTATCATACACGCACACTACTATTCAATGCCTACACTTATTGCCCAGACCATACCATGAAATTGGTTGAATTTGAACTCTGTTTATAGAGTACGAAGGGTTACATCTATCCAAACGAAGAGTCGTGTCCATTGGCGAAGGGTTGCATCACTTCAATATGATTAGATGCAAAGATTCATCCTCATCCATAATGGAAAGGCACCTTTTCATGATTGGTTGACTTCCAAAAGGGTGTCTTTTCAGTTGACAGTTGATGGTGGTTAATGGTGGTTGATCATTCTTATCTAACGGTTGGTAGTTGAGAAGAGAACCAATAATCATCACAAGTCGCGGTCATGAATAATAATTTGTAACTTTTTGCTTATGAAGAGTAACTAGTCACGACCATGAATGGGTGTCACGATCATGAACTATGCTTTTCTTCATAATTCTTCTTCGCAACTTTGCCAATTTTCGATAACTCTTATCCTAGCTAAATCCTTGTGTTCCACTCATCTTTTTACTCCTTTTTCACTCTTTTTACGTAGAATTCCATCTTTGATCATTTTACTCCCAAGATTTACCTAGTTTCTGCATTTGCATCAAAAACAACTACAAAACATGTGAAATCTTTTATATGAAGTATAAAATAACTCTAAACCAAATTGTTTTATGATTGAAAATATCATGATAATAAGTGTAATTATACACTTATTAATTATCGATAATCGTAAACTCCCCTTTGCCTCAAAATATGCGTTTGAGGTTGCCCATTTCTACCTCCAATGTAACTTCTCCCAATGATTGTATAGGCTGCCCATTCAATCCAATGAGCGATGGACATCTTGCCTGGATCCTAGAATGATACACTTCTGCTTTTCTAGTATGCTCTTTGTGATGATAATTATCGAATTACCCGTATCTAGCAAGATCCTCCTAATGGTAAAATTCTCCACAATTGCCTCTACCACAACTAAATATGCATGTGGTTTTTCAACCAGGGAATTCTTTTGATATGGCTGTAGAATGTCCGCTTGGGATCCACATTTGTCTATCTTTCTTGTGGAGGTTTTAGCTCTCTTCCTAGGTGATTCAAACTTCGATCTGCCCATGATCACCATTATCACTCCCTTAGTTATGCTGTTTCTTTTCCATGCCTTGGCATCTTTCTCATCTTCACTATCACTCTTCATATATTGCTTCCTCAAGATTCCTTTGACAAACTGGCTGAATTTTCCCTCCTTAATTAGTATATGCACAATATCAACCAACTTCCATTAATCATTAGTGTTGGCCCTTAGCTCAATGGTACTCATAGTACTTGTTTATATCCCTTCTTGACGTGGTTCCCTTTGGGATCTTAGGAAACCTTATATTCTTCTTCTCCGGGCTCTTCTTGATTGCAATCAAGATCTAGCTAGGCGATGTATTGAGTTTCGAGCAGTCTTCATCTCGATCCTGGTAGCCACCTCCTCCTCTTCTTATACCACCTTGGCTCTTCTTCCTCCTATCTTTATATCGATATCTTTCATCCTTTCTCGAGTCTTTTCCCCAACTTTCTCTCCTTCGATCGAAGTTCATCTCATCTACCGAGATTAGATCTTTTGCCATGCCTAGCATTTTCTACAAGCTATTTGGATGCATACTTAAAATAGCATTTCTTATATCTCTGTTTATTATTCCTTTCAGCATTGCTTTCTTTGAAGTGTTGAAATCTAGA
Source organism: Euphorbia schlechtendalii (assembly GCA_949673415.1). Classification (NCBI taxonomy): domain Eukaryota; kingdom Viridiplantae; phylum Streptophyta; class Magnoliopsida; order Malpighiales; family Euphorbiaceae; genus Euphorbia; species Euphorbia schlechtendalii. The sequence goes on along the minus strand of CATIWQ010193529.1, from coordinate 3,707 downwards.
TCCCTCACTTCTAAGTAGGCTTCATTGAATAAGTTATAGTAATCACGAAGGCTTTCCTCTTGTCTATGTATGATCTCATGTAAGCTCCTTGTGAGCATAACCCAAAAAATGCTTGTAGAATGTGTTGCTAAATTTATCCTAGCTACCTATGGAATTAGGTGATAGCGATGTGAACCATTTGGTAGCTGGTCGCCAAAGGGTAGAAGAGAAATATCTGCATATATACGCTTCTGTGGCCCCAGCCATCTCCATTCTATTTCTGTAATCGCCTGCATGATAATGTGGGTCATCTTTGCCTGTATATTTCTCAAAATTAGGTAAGAAAACCATCTAGGCTAGGGGTTGGTATAAAATTTTACCTTTCAACGATGAGAAATTAGTCTTTCAAGTCACCTCCTGATAGGGAACTCCTAGCTTGGTGAAAACCTTCTTGGCTTTCTTCTCAAATTACGGATCATCATCTTCTTCGTCACTTTCGACTTCTATTGGCCTCTTAGCCTTCTTCATCTTGACGGGTGGCTCAAGCAGCGCTCTTGATCCCAAATTTTGTATGGCGGGCAAAGTTGGCCCAATGTCTTCAGCCGATATAATTACATCCTTCATAGCAGCCACTAGCACCTAGAGTAAGGATAATTGTGTATCTTGTCCAATGGAAATCCTGTCTGAAATTGGCTGGGTTATGTCCTCCGAGTGGGAAGATAAGAACCAGTAGATTCGGAAGAGGTATGTTGGGCATAATCGATGGGATTATTGATAGGTTGTTAAATTGGGGCGGCATCTGCCTGATAGAAGCTCTCTCAAAGTCTTCCATTAAGTTGCTCGCAGGTACCGCCTCACGCCTAGATAGTATCAATCTGGCTTTGTTCAAATCACTAAAAAATTACACTTGATGTGTAATAACTATCAAGCACAGACTTTTTATAAGTCTCCATCTTCTCAAAGACCATGTTGTATTTTTGTTGTAGAGCCATGAGAGGGTTGTTACCCTCTAGATGTCTGCCACCCAGGGAGCTACTCGCAATCATGAATGGCCACACTTCACTAAACATCATCCCTGGTTTGGGAGGAATGGACATATGATTCTGATGATTTCTCCCTTTTTAGGAGTTAGCTCCATCATTGTTCCCAACGTGGGACATGATTAACTAACTACTTATGGGAGTTTTCCGGTCATCAGAATGTCCTTCGTATAAACTGATATTCTCACCTAAGCAAGAAAAATCAGTCCAACACTCACCACACCAATGAAAGATTAGTCTTGGAAAGTGGTTCCACATGCTAATCTTTTAACTAAGATTATCTCCTTAAGCTCCTCTTCGTGGTTGTTGAAGGTTCCTGCAAAATGGAATCGGTTGCTATGGGGGACTAGCTATGTGACCGAAAAAGCCTCTCTGATGCTTAAGTTAGATCAGATTTAAAATTTGAGGCAAGGAGTTTTAGTGTTAAGAATAATGTACCTTTGAATGGTGACCCAAGGGGTGCCTTTATTGACTTTGTATAACTCCTAATTAGTTTAGGAGAGGGAGTTAAATCCCAAATACAACACTTGCCTATACAGATTTTTATCTCTTCAATTAGATAGAGTTTATTCATATATAAGGAGAGTCCTAATTAAGACAAATTACCTTTATTGCGGATAAGCTTTAGGAAGTAGAATCTTGACAGATTCTATTTCTTAGCTAACAAATTCTTTCAAAACAGACAAACTGGCTCAGCTTATATATCTTCCTAGCCTTATCCTCTATTTGAGATAAAAGTTTAGACTTGGTCATCCTAGCTTATCGAGATGGCTTTATCCGCCTGGTTTCCTAAGTTGTGACGGGCACGCGCTTAGTAATATTTCACAAAGTTATCATTAGATTATAGCCTTCCCTTGCATAAGATGGACTTCTAGATTAATTCCATCCAAGTTCTCAATCTGAACCATCGATTTAGTAATCAAGAGATTCTCATGATTCCCATCCTTACTTCTACTCGAGTCCCTGATAAGTGTATAATTACACTTATTATCATGATAAATTCACACAATAAACACTATAGTTTTAGTCATTTTTATACTTCATATAAAAGATTTCACTTGGTATGTAGTTGTTTTTGATGCAAATGCAGATACTAGGTAAATCTTGGGAGTAAAATGAACAAAAGTAGAATTCTATGAAAATAGAGTGAAAAAGGTGCAAAAAGATGCATGGAACTTAAAGATTTGGCTTAGGATCGAAGCTGTTGAAGATCGGTGAAGTTACAAGCAAATTCATGAAGAAAACTCCATTCACAGTCACGATAATCATTCGCGGTCGCGACCTGGTCACTTCAGAAATAGAAAACTATCAAAGGAAGATTCAAGCTCGTGACTTGTCAATCGCGATCGTGACATGGACGGGTTTCAAGTATTATCTTCTTAACTACCAACCGCCAGATAAGCATGATCAACCGCCATCAACCACCATCAACTACCAACGAAAAGACACTTATCAGGAGTCAACCAATCATAAAAAGGTACCTCTTCATTGTGGATAACATCAAGTTTCATCAACCAATCAAAGTGAAAAGGTGCAATCTTTCACAAATGGATAAGACTCTTCAAGTGGATAGATGCAACCCTTCAAACTCTATAAATAAGGATCCAAATCCTCAACAATTTTGTACCTTATGTGAAGTGGCATAGAGTAGGGAAGAAATGTAGAGAGAGAGAGTTATGATCTCCTTTCTTAGTTCTTAGTTTGAGAGAGTGAGATTGTAAAGTGATTTTATTATTCAATCACTATATTTCTTTGCATTACGAGCGATTATTGTAAAAGTGTACGACGCGAAGCATTCTTCAATAAAGAGTTTATTGTTCTTCACAATCTTCTATCTCAATTTACAAACTGAATACAGGCCGAAAGGAATGTTCTGCATAAAGTAGAGACCGAAGGCGAGTAGACGTAGGAATTGCGGGAATTGATAACTCCCATTAAAGAGTGGATACAGTTTGATCAACTTTAGCTTTAACTTGCAAACCTTTACATCTTTACTTGTTTCTTCATCTTATACTTTCTCTATCGAAGTTTATGATATGTCTATGTGTCATAACGAGTAATTTATCTTATTTTCATTTACATCAATTAAGTTGCATTCTTTCACGTTGATTTTAAGAGTAGTTTCGAGGTTAACGTGTTTTGATAGTGATGCGTTCGCCACTTTTCTACTGATAAGTTTAATAGTTTGTTCACAAGATTTGGCTATATATCACCAGCGCCAAAAACTTGTTCGCATAAAGAAAAGGTGTTGTCAGTACCACTTATCAAATAGAAAAATGATGATAACTGCAAGTATACAGTTGCACTTTAGATTTAAAAGATATCGATCTCATAGGGAAGGTCTAGTACAGAAATCGAAAAGAAAACGATGCAAAGGTTTTTTAAAATAATTTTGAAGATAGATTTGGTGAAAGTTGAAAAGATATGCAAATAAGAAGAGTAGAGTAGATATGCCTTTCCTAAAAACTAATTTGGAAAGATGAGAATGCAAAGACTCAAAGATAAGACAATGCACATATATGACTTTCAACGATACGGTTCTACACACTCTAAGATTCAATTATGCAGCACATAAAGTTACACATGAAATGACTTTTCTTATCTAGGGTAAATGACTTGCATCAATTCACAAAAACCTGAATAACATCAATGCTATGCTTAGTACGGGTCGCTCTCACATAACCACAT
>CATIWQ010193489.1:0-18062 GCA_949673415.1 Euphorbia schlechtendalii | reverse complement strand
ATTTTATTAACATTGCAAGACTTGTTATTTCGACAATTTTCTGAAATCTATATCAAAGGACTAAATATATATGTATATTTCAATAGTTTAATATAAGGTCTGTCCAGTCCTTTTTTATTTTTATGGTCTCTCAAACAAAGTATTTGTTTGTATGCTATTCTTTTATATTGATCATTGATGATTTTTTACATGTTATGTTGTTTATCTTGCTTGAAAATACGAATTGATCATTTGTCAATTATTCAAAATGAGTAAAAAGAGTTTATTTGGTTAGGGTGATTCATTTAGAATGGATTGAAATTAGTTGTTGATGCTCTTTCTTATTCTGATTGGAATTAGTTACGAAAACTGTCTATCACGTGTTCCTTGCTGAATGGGTTTTGTCAGTAATGGAATTGTCTATGACATGTGTGAATTTACAAAAGGGAATTATTTTTTTCTAGTGTTGGGTGTATATGAGGCAATAACAATGTAAATTGAGGACAAGTTAGCTCCTTTTTAAATACTAATAGATTGTTTTACTTTGAATTCTATGAATGGGAGTAGTTGAGTCTAAGTTGACCTGGTTTACAGTCTCCAACTACAATTAGTTGGTAGTTAGCAGTGCTAATAAAATGAAATGATACACGGGCAGAATATCTTCATATAAACTCAAATCATCTGGCTGCACTTAGGATTTTACCATTGAATAATTAATTATGTTTATTCATACTACTCAAAATTGAATCTGAATTTTTCGTTGTGTGTAGGTACATGATGAATTGGTTGAAGAAGATGCCGATGTGGATTTGCAATGAAGCTGGAATATATGAGAAAAATAATATTTATCTTTTGTGTTGAACAATATATACTATATATTTTGATTTATATGGGATGAATGATAACTTTTATTTTGAATAACTTATATGTATCAAGTATTTGAATATATATATATATATATATATATAGTATTTTATGATATACATTTCAACTTCTTAAATAGAAATTTGTATTAATATAACTATTTATCAAATTTTATTGCATTTACCAGGTAGGTGTGTGTGTGTGTGTGTGTGTATAACCATTGCAATAGGACATAAATTGTCATGTTGAATCACAACAACCATTACAATAGGACATAAATTGTCATGTTGAAAGTTTTGATACTTTTAAAGAATTGAAAATTGAAGTAGAGAATAACCATATAACGAGTAATCGTCAATAAAGGTTATGAAGTAGATGAAACCCTCATGTGTCTTAACACTCATTGGACCACATACATCAAAATGTATTATTTCCAAAGTACTAGTGGCACGCTGACCCTTTCTTTTGAAAGGTTTCTTAGTCATCTTCCCTTTTAAACAAGGTTCCTACACCATAGGAAACCCATTCCATTGGGTCTAAGTCTCCACATTTGTGTAACTTAGTTAAGCGAGTCTCATTTATGTGGCCTAGACGACAATGCCATAAGTATGAGGACTTCTCATAATCCAATCTCCAAATATTTGAGCCACAGCTATCATCTTCCGATGAGCTTGTTTCAAGAGAAACATTTTCCTTCTTCAATTCTAACTTCCTCATGAGCTTTCTCTTGACTTTTAAACCTTTTAGTTTCTTCAACTTAAGGTCCTTAGCACTTGCTTACTCTTTGAGTTTATTTCTAAACTCAATCTCATAAAACTCGAGCAAGTCCATGAGTTGGGTCAAGGTATAGTTGGGAGAACACTCCTTAAGTATCTTTTTGAAGGAATCATATTTATTGGGTAATACCCTTCAAACCATTTCCTTCAAAGACTGCTCACTGTACTCAACTCCCAAATCTCTTAATTTCTTTGAGTTGTCATATATGTTGATGACCAACTCTACTGCTAAGGTGTCTCCTCGTAACAGATTGTGGAACAGTTCAGCCTCTAGACTTTCAACTAGCTTGAGATGATGAATCATGGTTGCGAGGTCCAACCCTTCGTACATACATGTGTATTTTGGGAGCATATGGTCTAACATGAGTTTTGCATCAAACTCACAATTTTCCCTTTTGCTCCTCATAGTCATTCATCTCACATGCAAAAGCATTCTTATCGGGGTCTTTGGGACTAGGATCAGTTAGAACATAATCCAGATAGTAGTTTTGAAGAACTCTACGAACAGTCTCAAACCATTCATTGAAGTTATAAACATCATATTTGATGACATTAAGAGGCCTAATGTCAATGCGAGTATTTACCTTAGTGATCATATTCAACCTAGATTTAAGATAGAATTTTTTTAGACATTAGTATATGTACATGCATTTAATATAAGGTCTTCAATTAAATACATAATTCCTACTATAAATAGCCCCTTCTATTCAAATTCGAGAAATTTGGTTAAACCAATTTTCCTTAATAGGTAGCATCCATAGCCACTCATCATGACCCACACTATCGCAGGTCAAGTCATAACAATATAACCATGGTTGGAACCTGTCCATTTGCATCTCTTGCAATTGCTAATCCATTCAAGTCCTCTTTCTCGAGATGTTCATACCCAATTGTACGACTCCTCAAATGTGTCTCCAATTCGACATTAGCTCCAATAATATGGACAACTAACCCTCTTTGGTTAAGGCATTAACCCCATCTAGTCTCATGACCAAACACATGTTAAAGGAAGGAATGGTGTACATGTGCTTACATCCGTTAATAAGGCTCGTATCACAACTTATGACGGGAAGGCATTTTACCACCTTAATACTATTTTAGGGATTTCATTGGTGCCACTGGTCTCGCCCTAGTTTAGGTTTTATACGATGGGTATGATTATGAAATAATAATTCCGGGCTATTAGGAATTATTAACTCTAAGGGAACATGCTCTGACTGGTACATCATAATCATTCCATTATGCCAAGATTCCACATAGCATGCAAAACAAACAAGGTCCATGTTTAAGTTCTTGCACCTATGTAAGTTCTTGCACCTATGTCTACATATTTTAATTTAACAACTTAAACCATGTTTGTAAAACCATATGCGGAATAAATTCTCATACTAGAAATCGACCAAGTCATAAAAATCTCACGAGTATACTTGAATCTAATTCCGATTGTGACTTCCAAGTAGGAGAGGCCTCCTTAAAGTGAATGAGCAACCTTGTCCATTCCTTCTAAAATTACCACGGGTACTTTGATTCGTTATACTCCAGATAATTATGATTTAAAGATTTCATTCTTTAATCAAGTCAAGTACGGGATGACCCTTAATTAAAGCATTTACCCTTGTGGTAAACATTGCTAATTTCATATGATAATAACCTAGACTAAGTTTGAGCAAAACCTTAATCTAGTTATCACATCATTTTCTATAACAGGAATTGAAACCTAAGTCATGCATAGCATACTTTAATCAATTAATTAAAAAAACACATTTTAACATATTATAATCAATCATGCATAGCATAAGGCAGGCTCTGATACTACTGCTGGTTAATCAAGATAGTAATTGAACATGTAAAGGTTGCAAGGCGGAATTTTAAAACTTAAAATTAACCTAAGGATCTCCTAAGCATGCCATGATTGATATAACCTAAGTTAAAATGTTCCATAGTTGCTTTTAGGTTCATAGAACATGTAAAAGAAACCTAGCATTTAATGATTAAAGCATTTCTAGTTGATGCATGCTTGATCTCTCTTTTGGTATGACGTTCCCTTTAAGCAATTTGGATAGCACAAGCTTCCAAACTAGGAGAGCCTCTATGACTTGATCCACACAGATCTTCACAGTCCAAAACCTTGATGAGGTAGAACCCGTTGATTAACAGCAGCTGCTAAACTACTCGTAAATCAACCCAAAAACCAAAGTCGAAAGCTCACGGAAACTCAAAGCCTTCTAAAAGAACTCTTCAATTTGTTTAGAAAAACTCATGAAGGATCTCGCACAACAAAAGAAGAGGAGAGTAAAAAACGGAGAGAAAACAATCTCAAAGCTTTTTGGTGTGTGTGAATAATGAGAGGCTTTGAAGCCTATTTATAAGGAAAAAGGGGGAGTGATAGACTCCTGCTAAAACTCTACAAGGGATGGGATAAATCCCATCTCATGTCTAGCGGATCAACCGCACGGGTTTAGGTACCCGCGGGTTGCCACAAGGCAAGGGCTTGCCTCGTGCTGCAAGTTATGGCTTGCAGTCTGCGGGCGATCGTGCAAGCGCTGCCTTGCGGTAGCGCGTGGGGGCTGCCCTCGCATGCTAGCAGCCCATGAGCCCATTGGCTCACAGGGTAGCTGTGTAGGCCCCACTTTGAACAACCCATTTTGGTTTGGGGCCCACTCGCAACGGTAAAAATCTCTTGCTCGGTTCGTGCAACCTTTACCCTATTTTCTCATAATTTAGTTTAATTATTAATTTTGTTAAACCAATTAATAATTCTTCTCACTGATTTCACAACTTGTAATTTTTGTACAGACTCGATCCATAGGTCCGATAAAAACTCAAAGTGTGTGACCTCATAGGATCCCAAAGTATAGAGCCACTAGAGGTTAACCTAAACTTGGCTTCCCATCCAGGAACCTTTAGGCTCATTGTTCTAGACCGTTATGGAACCCGATAGCTCTAAACGATCAAGTGGGCTTTCTAGCAAAGGTATATGATCCCCCGATACTTGGAACGTCACGTGCCCGTGACTTGATCCGATTCTGCAGTAGTAACCAATATAATACACTCCTTCTATACAATTTAGTAGCATCCAATTTATTGAGCTCAGATTAAGTGTTAGCTCATGTAATAGCCGTAGCTATCCTGGAATTAGACTTGTTCATGAAGAACTTTAGTCAACCGTATTGTATCTTGATCGATTAGAAACTTGTTCCATCAATCGTATACTCTGATCAGAGGTTTATGAGTGTGTCACTTCAACAAGGAGCCCTAAGGTACATCTCCATTATATTACTACATTAGGAGCGATGGATCCCATCTTGACTACACAGCTTTCCAACATGTGATCATCGCTATACCCATAATCACCCGTATCATCTTGATCGCTAAGGTATGAGTAAGTATGACCCAAAGTATAGCAACTCCTACATAAGGCAACCGATATCTCAGGTTTGAAGATACTCGTACTACTACTACAATAAGACATTACATGACCAACACATGGATATAGTTATTTCCAAGTGTATGTCTTATAGCAGTCTCCAATGTATTACCTGAATACATTCATCTGTTAACTCAAGGTACCACCTTCAGCTCATGAGATCGGCTGCTTTGAACTAATCTAAGGAGTAATCCTACACATGCTAGTCTATCTACTCCATTGATGTCCAGTCTCAACGAAACTATACGACTAGGGATATGTAGACTATTCATAGTAACACGTATGTGCAGTTCTCACTCCACATAGCTCCCACTATGTCCTTGCACTTTTACGCTATAAATTAGTCACGGACTTTGTTTTATCAATGGGTATATACATATTAAAACATATATGATACCAGTAAGATATAATAAATAGAAAGCACTAGTAAGTAATAAAGATGCCTTTGATTATTATTAATAATTCGAAATTGTTTGTACATTATAGCTACTAAAGATATATTGCCCAAATTCGAGCAATTGTTGTATGAGTGTATATGCAACCCTTCGCACTCTATAAATAGAGTCCCAAACAACCTAATTTCGTGGGTGGATGGTGTGATATGGTTGATGCATATGAAGAATGTATGTATGCATAGATAGAGAGTGAAAATTGTATAGATTTCGTTACGTTCAAAGTGTTATTGAGAAAAATATATAAGTGATTCGATTCTTATTTTGATCACTAGATTTCTCCACAAATTCGAGCGATTATTGTATAAGTGTAATTGCAAAGCACTTATCAATAAAAGTTTCTGTTCTTCAACATTCATTTGTTCGATATTCACAAAGAATGGCATCCTAGCGGAGGTTTTGTACGAGTCAAGATCGAATTCAAAGTAGACGCAGGAATTGCGGGAATTGACAACTCACATTAAAAGAGTGGATACGATTTGATCAACTTTAGCTTTCACTTACATACCTTACAACTTTACTTTGTTTTCAACTTATACTTTCTATTTCAAAATTTACAATATGTCTATGTGTCATAACGAGTATTTTTTCTTACATCATTTATGTTAATGAATTTGTATGCTTTCGAGTTAACTTTAAGAGTATTTTTGAGGTTAACAAGATTGTGTATAATCACTAGATCTGTGGTTATAACACTGTTTAGTGAGCCAACTTTTTTGGAGTGGTAACTTGCTAAATATGGCTATGTGAGAGCGACCCGTACTAAGCATAGTATTATTATTATCCAGGTTTTTATAAGTGTCATAATTCGTGAATCCTAGATTTAGAAAAGTCATTTCATGTGTCGCTCTGCGGTGAATTATATGGTATTTGGGCTTCTAGAACCGAGTTTGTTGAAGTTATCTAGTGCATAAAACATTCTTGATTATTTTGCATATTCTACTCCACTATACTTATTCTTAGGGAATATCTATATGCTTTGCATCTTCTCTAATCTATTCATGCATATGTCTATTCATCAGTCTACCATTCAAAACCTTCAACTTATTTTATTTTCTTTTGTTTTGTAACTCTAGTTGATCCTTAGAACCGAATTACTTCCCTGTGGGATCGATATCTTTTAAAACTACATCACAACTATATACTTTCAGTTATCATCATTTTTATATTTGATAAGTGGTACTGACAACACCTTTTCATATTTAGAACTTTTATATTATCAGTAGAAAAGTGGCGAACAAGTATTTGGTGCCGTTACCGGGGAAGGCAAGTGCGTTCTAGAGATCAAATTGCCGGGGACTACGGTACGTTTTCATATTTTTCTTTTATTTCATTTATATATCTATTTGTTATTGCATTTTGTGTCTAAAATTTTTACTAACATGCATTGGGATAAGTTTTATGGTGATTACATGATTGATAACTTAATTGATACATGCGTATATGAAATTTGTCATGTTGCATCTCATGAAGAGTCAACATCTGAATCCCTTGAAAATTTAGAATATTCCTTTGAAATCGAAAAATTAGTTAGAGAAGATGATCCTATACCACCTTCTATAGATAAACCACCCTTAGTGTAGTTGAAGCAATTTCCTAGTCATTTGAAGTATGCATTTTTAGGAAGCAATAATACTTTACCCATTATCATTTCTAGTAAGTTATCTGATTTGCAAGAAGAAGCATTATTGGAGATAATAGGGGGTTGAATAAGGAGTATTCATTGGCAAATTTCCGATATTAGAGAGATTAGCCCTGATATAGTGATGAATTCTATTAATTTGGAGAATGATAGTAAACCTAAGATAGAAAGGCAAATAAGATTGAATCCACACATGAAGGAAGTTGTTAAGAAGGAGATTATTAAGTTGCTAAATGCAAGAATTTTCTATCCGATTTCAGATACTGCAGTTCAGAATGAAAAGGGTAACTTAGTCCCTACTAGGATAACAACTGGATGGAGATTTTCCATAGATTAAAGAAAATTAAATGCAGCCACTAGGAAAGACCATTTCCCTTTACCATTTATAGATCAAATGTTAGAAAGGATATCAGGTCATGCATTTTATTGTTTTCTTGATGGATTTTTTGGGTATTTTCAAATTCATATTAAGACAGACAAAACCAAGATAAAACCACTTTTACATGTCCATTTGGTACATATGCTTATAGAAGAATGCCTTTTGGGTTGTGCAATGCTCTGGCTACTTTTCAAAGGTGTGTTTTTGCTATTTTTAGTAAGTAAGTGGAGGATATTATGGAGGTTTTCATGGATGATTTCTCTGTATATGGAGATTCTTTTGAGAAATGTCTAGAAAATTTGGATAAAGTACTTGCTAGATGTGGGGAAACTAATTTGATATTGAATCGGGAGAAATGTCATTTTATGGTTAATGAAGGTATTGTTTTAGGTCATAAGATAGATGAGAAAGGAATTCATGTAGTTATAGAAAAAACCAAGATTATTGAGAAATTACCTCCTCCCAAAAATGTTAAGGGAGTAAGATCATTTCTAGGCCATGCTGGATTTTACAGAATGTTTAAGGATTTTTCGGTTATAGCTAAACCTTTAACTAATTTATTAGTTAAAGATATGAAGTTTGATTTCTCTGATGACTGTTTAAAAGCCTTCAACACTTTAACGAGAGGTTTCGGCACCCATAATTGTGAAACCAAATTGGTCTTTGCCATTTGAATTGATGTATGATGCTAGTGATGTTGTTGTTGGTTGTGTATTAGGTCAAAGGTATGAAAATAATTTGCACACAATTTATTATGCGAGTCACACTTTATCTTCTGCACAATGCAATTACACGACCACTGAAAAAGAGATGTTAGCAGTCGTATATGCATGTGATAAGTTTAGATCATATTTGATTGGATCTAAAGTAATAGTTTATACAAATTATGCTGCTTTGAGATATTTATTTGCTAAGAAAGATGCCAAACCTAGATTAATTAGGTAGATCCTTCTTTTGGAAGAGTTTGACTTAGAAATAAGGGATAAAAATGGAAGTGAGAATACCGTAGCTGATCACTTATCTCATTTAGAAGATGATAAGGGACCTATAGGTGAAACAGGTGATATTAATGAACTTTTTTCCAAATGAAAATCTTATGTTTGTTAGACATACTATTAGTCCATGGTATGCCGACTTTGCGAATTATTTGGTTACGTATACTTTACCCTCTAATTTAGATTCTAATGGTAAGAAGAAATTTCTTAAGGATATTAGATCATTTATGTGTGATAACACTTATTTGTTTAAGGTATGCGCCAACGGTATTATTCGCAGATGTATAGATGATACTAACTTTTCTTCAGTTTTAAGTCATTGCCATGATAGCATATATGGAGGACATTTAGGTATAGCAAAAATTGCTGCTAAAGTTTTAGAGAGTGGGTTTTATTGACCAACATTGTTCAAGGATGCTAGAGATTTTGTTCAGAATTATGATAATTGTCAAAGAACAGGAAACATAAGTTGAAGAGATGAGATGCCATTGAAAAACATCTTAGAAGTGGAGCTTTTTTATGTTTGGTGTATAGATTTCATGGGACTGTTTCCTAACTCTAAAGGTAATAATTACATTTTGGTTGTAGTTGATTAAGTTTCACAATGGGTTGAGGCTAGCACATATGGTAAGAATGATGCTAGAGTAGTTGCTAAGTTTCTTAAGCAATTATTTAGTAGATTTGGAGTTGCTAGGACCATAATTAGTGATGGAGTTTCACATTTCATCAATAAGACTTTTGAAAGCTTGATGCATAAGTATGGAGTACATCATAAGGTTGCTACCCCATCACCCTCAGACTAGTGGTCAAGTAGAAATTTCTAATCGAGAAATTAAGTGGATTCTCGAAAAGATTGTCTCGAATTCTAGGAAGGATTGGTCTACTAAGTTAAATGATGCATTATGGGCTTACAAATAGCTTTTAAGACACCTATTGGTATGATACCCTACAAGTTGGTTTACGGAAAGGCTTGTCATTTACCTATAGAATTAGAGCATAAGGCTTTATGGGCTTTGAAGAATTTGAATATTGATTTATACAAAGCTGGTGAAAGAAGAAGTTGGATTTAAATGCGTTAGAAGAACTACTTTTGTCATCATATGAAAATGCAAAGATTTATAAAGAGAAGATAAAATGGTGGCACGATGCAAAACTACAGGAAAAGAAGTTTAGAATTAGAGATAAAGTTCTGTTATATAATTCCAGACTTTGCTTGTTCCCTGGAAAACTCGAATCTCGTTGGAAGGGACCTTACAAAGTTATTCATGTATTTGACAATGGAGCATTAAATTTGAAAGCCGAAAATGGAGTAATATTTCGAGCCAATGGCCAAAGATACAAACCTTATCTCAAAAATAAGTTTGAACAACAAGATGTTGATGCTCAATTACTATCTTCACCATAATCAATCCAGGTATGTAAATAGTGAATATTTATTATTTATATTTAATACGTTTGTTTTTCTTAGTTTTTCTAGGTACTAAGTTTAAAAATTGAAGAAATAAAAGGATTAAAGAAGGTCACGATCGCGACTATAGATGGCGTCGTGAAGTTATGCAGCAAAATCTTCTATTCCTATTTTGAAGGAAATCATGATCATGACATGCCTTCGGGATAGTGACATGGGAAAAAATATAACCATTACAGATCATGATTAACATGGACAGATGGTTGAAACTGCCATTAACGGCTAGTTTGAAGAGAAAATGACTATATTGACTATTTTAACCAATCAAAGACCTATTAGAACTCTATATAAAGGTCTAGGTTGAACCCATAACCACCATAACCTTCCTACAAGTCTTTCTCAAGTTCTAATTCTTTCACAAACATCTCTATTCTTTTACAATTCACAACCTTTTCAAACTTCACTTCAAACACAATCATGCCTCGTGTTAAGCAACCCACCAACCAAAGAAGAGAACTCCCAAATTACCAAGAAGAATATGGTTATCCTTTTCCTATCCGGACACGTGAGGAAGGGAAAAGATTTCAAGTTCTAACCAAATTAGAGATAATCGACATGATCTTTCTTGACTTGGTTTTCTTGGAGACATTGGGCCTCCATGAGCAGCCGGGGACGTATATCTCTGATCTTGAATAAAGAAAATTTGTGGGGATACGATTTCCAAAAAATCATGTGTGGATTTTGGAAAGTCTTGTGACATTCGAGTTTAAAGACAACAATAAAAGGGCTATTCTATTTCGCAACCGAGGAAAATAGCATATCATCACAAGAGATATGATGAATACTTGGTTTGGTTTCGAAATTGAAAATTCATCAAGTATGATGGATTCGTTTCAAGCAAATCAAGTTTGGGTAGATTTGATGAGTAAGTGAGTTTTCGATCCAAAAAATTCCCCAAATAAATTGATTAAGGATGAATGTATTCTCCTACTCCATAAATACCTCGCCACTTCAGTATTTTATCGGGTAGAGAACACAAAGGTCCAAAAGAGGGATTTGTTTGTTGTCTCTTGTGTGATGAAGAAGCAAAAAGCGGAGTTCGTGGATATCATATGGGACATGATGAAGAAAAAATCAATAAGAATGAGGAGCAAGATTGGGGCGGCCGAAATTATAACCGTCATTGTAATGGGAGCGCGAAGAGAGCTTCCCTATGTTCAACAACCAGGTGAGTATTTTCGATATATGGATGGGAATTACATGAAAAATACTGAACTTCCTCAAGAGAATGATGGTATACTTTCTTTTGACTCCTACTCTAATAGCACAAGGAAACTAATCTCAACTCATGAGGACACTTCTGCTGGGCCATCCGATCCAATTGCTAGACATCCTCTTGGCAAAGCTTCAATGAATGAAGAGGAAGATAAAGAAGAAAAAGCACCGGAAGATTGGAAGGAGGATATGTAGCAAAAGCTAGACAATTGCCAAGCGGAACTTGGAGTAATGAAGAAAGACATGAAAATTCTAAAAAAGAGTAATAAGTCGATGCTTCGAAAATTACTATTGTTCTTTAGAAAACAAAATTGTCAATTTACTCCTAGTCCCTCAGATTCTCCTTCATAATAAATGGGTTTACTCTTTTCTTTTCTTTTTCAATTTTAAACTAGTTGTTTATGTGTTTTTCTTTTCTAGTTAAGTCTCTCACAATGAGTACATTGAGTTCTCTAGTGTGGGGGGGCACTTGTATAAAATCCTGAAAATCCAAAAAAAATCAAATAAAATTAAAAGAATTGAAGAATGAAAAATTTTCTTAATTTTGTGTTGTTTATAACTTATCCATACCTATACTATACTAACATATGTTCCAGGGTTATTATGAGTGTTAGGTGTTACAAGTTCGATGTTAGTGTAAATTTTGAACAAAAATTTTTGTTTCGAGTATGAGCGCACGTTGTGAGTGTGAGCGCTTTAGTAGATTGGCACAACATTTAGCATTTGGCAAGGATGAGTGGTGAGTAACATTCAATAGCAACATTCCAAGTAAGTTACGATATATATTTCAATGCAACATGAATTAGTATAAGTTATATATTTTTAGTTTAAAGCTACCGATAAGTTTTGAGTGGAGTAATATCTAGTAGTGTTCTTACTATGAGTTTTATATGCCATTCTCGAATATGTCCTATAAGTATTAAGTGTGTCTAAAGTATAGGGAAACTATAGCCATAATACTTTGAAAGTGATATATAAAGGATGAGGGTATTGAGAGAGAAAAAAATCAAAAGAAAGATAGGATAACCAATAAGTTATGCAAAAGGTGAGGAATGGTACAGAGCAGAAACTACAACCATTCAATGAGTGAAAAAAGAAAAAGTAGCATAGCAAAAAAAATGGGTGCAAATTGCAAATCTGTACTTCAAAAACATATTCTTAAAAAATGAGAGAAAGTGGTATGGAGTATAAAATGCAACCACTAAAAAAAGGGGAGAGTGGTATGGAGCATAAAATGCAACCACTAAGAGTGTTTAGCATCCTAAGTTACCAAAAAATGCCTTGAGATCAATCTTTTCAAAGTGTTCTCCCTTTTTCCTTTATACTTTATACTATACTTGAGAGAAGGAAATATTCGAGCTAGCATATAACACTTATATGAAGACGTTCGGTTGGCCCTCCATTAAGAGCAAAGGTATGCAACTGGACTATATAAATTGCACATTACTAATTTGTGGGAAATTTTGTTTACTTTACTTGAACCTTATACAACATGGGAATATGGTACTCACTACAATAGTCTTTCACCAAATGAGATACGAACTTGAATTACTATTTTATGCACTTCTATTGTGTTTACCTTGAGGAAAAGGCAAAAGTTAAGTGTGGGGGGTGTGATAAGTGTATAATTACACATATTATCTTGATATTTTTACTCATAAAACGATGTGGTTTAGAGTCATTTTATACTTCATATAAAAGATTTCACGTGGTATGTAGTTGTTTTTTATGCAATTGCAGAAACTAAGTGAATCTTGGGAGTGAAATGATCAAAGATGGAATTCTATGCAAAAGGAGTGAAAAATGAGCAAAAAGATGCATGGAATGCAAAGAATTGGCTTAGGGATCGAAGTTTTCAAAGATCGGTAAAGTTGCAAAGAAGAATCATGAAGAAAAGCATAAGTCACAACCATGTCACGATCCTGATTCCTACTCGTGATTAGACAAATCACACTTGCGACTATCTATCACAATTGCGACTTATCATTCTTCACAAATAGTCAGTTACAAACTTACATTTACGATCATAACATGTATGTCACGCTCACGAATCATGATAGGTTTGATTAACTCTTCTCAACTTCCAACCGCCTTGTTGGATTTTGAAGCAAGATTAATTAAGTTTGCAAGTCACCTCAGAAGCACCAGGATTTATCAACAGAGCTGTAGATCCTCAGAAGCAATTAGAGTCAGATGAAGTATTCAATATCTTAGAAGATCACTCAAGACTCAGAACCTCAAAAGGCTCTTCTGAGGATTGCTAAAGGTTAACTTAGTCTTTCGGTGCTAAAAGTCAAGAAAGCTAACTTCACATTTAATGTCTCCACGTGCTCTGTTCTTCAGTATACTACAAGATAAAAGTTGCTGTGAAATCAAGAATAAACATACCTACTAATCTGATGCGTATCTGCCTTACAAAGTGGGTCCCAAATGAACCTGGCACAGCATGGCGTGGGTCAAAGATGAATGAGCTACTCTAACAAATTGCTAATGGAAACAAGATTGAGAGACAACGGTAGAATTCCTAACAATGGTCTAAAATCAACGGAAATATTCTCTCCCTCTATAAAAGGAGTATTTCAACCATTGAAGAAGGTTGTTGAATTAATAAAAGAATTAAAGAGTAAACAAATTCTCAATCTACTTACAATCTTCTTATGAGAGAATGACATGGAGTGGTGGGTCGACAACGCATGGTTTCATAGGCGCGGTCCACTGGGGTGTTATGTAAAAAGCGTACGGGTCAAGGACCCGGGGAAAAAGGTTGAAAGAGAAAGAGAAAACATTTTAGATCGATTAGAACCCTAATCCGTCATCTCTTAGTGTGGAGTCACCACCTGGATTAACTCTTTCCAGGAATTAGAGTCCTGTGAGGCTTAACATCCAGGGGATGGCCCACTAAGGCACAGAGATTTAGGTCCGGGATAAGTTGCTTATTTCTTAAGTGGTCACATTATATCTTAGGTTGTTTTTTGAGTTTACATGATTCACGTATAGAAAAAGCAGTGAATCCGTCCACAAAACAGTAAGTAAATGCGAAAAATAAAATTACAAGGCTTTCAAAAATCGAGGGATGCAACCGCCCGCTACCCTATTAATTACATGTCCTCAAAAATATGAAATTACAATACCCGAAGGAAAATTAAAATCCTAAACATACATCTAACCTACATCCACAAAGGTTAGCACAGGGGGATATCACATATGTTCGATTTGATTTTAGTGAGGCTCGTGTGACCTAATTAAAACATCGAAGATTTTTAAAGTTGTTATTTTAAATAAAAATAGTTCATTTTTATTTACACGTATTTTGGTCAATTTTATTAGTGAAAAAGACTGCATAGCAAAAGGTGAGGTCTGTTATCCGGGAATATATTTTATTCCCTTCATAGGGGTATTCTAATACAAAAATTAAAAAGAAATAAGAGAAGAAGGAGAGAATTACAACATTATTTACAATAATTCGGAATAAAAATAATTCCTAGGTCCACAAATAAAGATCAGAAAGAGTTGAATAGAATATGAGCATGGAATTTGCAGTTCTAGGAACTCAGAGGCTTACCCTTGCGGTATGAATCCACTTCGGTGTATCCGTTTGATCCTCGGGAGCGTTCCTCGTTTGTTTTGATTTAATTGTAGTTTAATTGGAAAATATGTGTTTATTTATCCAAAAGATAATCAGACTGGGGTTCTAAATTTGTTTTAGACCCGAGAATATCTGAGGATATTTAAAGAAATAGATGAAGAAATTTGATTAAAAGATGAAGAAGTTTGGGATCCAAATGTGGTTTGGATCCAAGAAAAAAATAGAAGAAAAGAAAGTATTTTTATCTGTGTTTTTTTTATCTAAAGAAGAGAATTTTCTCTAATTTTTTAGCCCCCTTTCCACGGAAAATTCCCCCTATTTATAGCCGGAATTTTTCAGTCACCATTTAATGGTACCATTTAAATCGTATCATTAAATGGTATTATTTCCTTCTTTTTCATTATGTATTTGGACCATATTGTGGTACTATTCAAGTACCATTTTTATTTCCTATCTATGTTTTTTTCCTTTATTATTATATATTGAACACGCGAGCTGGTACAAAATCCTGTGCTCACAGCTGCCCCTCGTGTGATAATTATTGGTTGTATAACCAGTATAATCACACGAAAAGAGCACAGGGATAGAGAAAATACCTGACCGATGACTTGTTATTCCGAATTGATGATAACATAGGCTTCCTTTTCTAGCGTTGTGTCTTCATAAGGTTGTCTGTTTCATTCTTCTGAATCCCTTAGGTACTTGGTGCCACTTGTGGGCGAGTTGACCATTTCTTTCTGCAGCGTCCCTTTAGTGGTTGGCAACCGTTTCATTCTTCAGTTGATAAATGAGACTGTTTCTTTCTTCAGCCATCGAAATAACCGTTTCCTTCTCCAGTTATGTTATGAATTTCTTTAGTCGGATGTTAACTTGTTTCCTGTGACAAGTTAGAAAAAAGATAATGTTAATACATTTTATGATGAATGTTTTAATTATTTGATTGAGTTTATGCGCAGCAAAAATTTTTGCCCCTTCAATAAAAAAACTAAAACATGAGGAAGAAATGAGTTTAATAAGAAATTCGGGGGTGTCCCGAAAACCGCTCCGTTGTTTAGGAGAGTTTTGTGATGGTTCAACACTGACTTTAGGCTTGAGTGGGCCATCGTCTTGTTTGTAGGTTCTCATGTGGAGGTTCTTGTTTATCAAGACAGTTTTACCCCAGTTCGGCATCGTCTTTACCTGAAAATGTCATAATGTATGCATGTTCTTATGCATGAACAATATTTATCATATGATGTATGTTCGTCTGTTATAGGCGTCATGGGCTTCATCCATTAAGAAGCCTTCTCTTGTGCTAGTGCATGGTTTCCCCAAGGGTTTGTCTTGTTGGGGATTCCATTGATGACTTCCTCAAAGCGACAACCATGGGTCCGTTGAATTAGATTCAAGTTCATAGCTTGGATCTGATTTGAGGAAAGTCTGGATGAATTGTTGATCCAGCGTTGTGTCGGCTATGATCACTTGAAAGTTGTTTACCTGAAGTGTTGGAGGTGTATGATGTCTCATACTGTTCCGAGGAGGAGGTGTATGATGTCTCATACTGTTCCGAGGAGGAGATGATGAATTTGATATTTCTATGGTCCTAAATCTTGCATAGATCGCCCTTGCGGGTTTTCAATCTATCGAACCTTGTCTTAATTTTTGTCTGGACAGCCCTTTCAGGTTTTCAATCCAGCAAACTTATTTTTCTTTATTTTCTTTATTTTTTTATGTCGGATGTTTACTTGCGATATTCTACCATTGGCATGCAAGTAATCAAGATAAACATATGCATAAAGATTCAGCAAAAATGACAATTCATTGATGAACTTAATAGGGGTATAAATGTTTCAAATGATTTGACTCATTCCATCAATTAGCCCTTTCAGGTTTTCTAAACAATGTGGTTCTCTCGATGTCCTAAGTTTTGCCTGAGCCGCCCTTTTCGGGTTTTCAACTCAGCGGACTATTCTTTTTGTGGTTTGAAAAGAAGCCCTAATTTTTGCTCAACTAACTGAGTGTTAATTGACAGGCCAAATACAAATTTATTATATTTTTTTGTACTACTTTTTAGAGATTTATTTCTTTCACCTATGCATGATAGAAATTGTGTAAGACTTGGTTGATTTGGTAGATCAGTCACCGTCCATGTCCACGACTTCATTTGTTGTCTTGTTCAACATTTCTGATCGATTGGTTTGTGCTCGCGCCTCTTTGCTGGCTTGACTTGTATGTGAAGATGAGTCTTGATCATCGACGTTTCCTTTGATGGTGCGATGATTGCCCCACAAATAGTAGCAACCTGTGTGAAGGAACTATTGACTTGTTCAACGGTCTGACTCCTTTTTTATCATTAGTATTTTGTTTGATCATCCCATGAACGGTGGTGATCCGTGTGATGGAGTTGTTGACGTGTTCAACTATCTGACTCCTTCTTTGTGTTATTGCACCGGTGGAGTTATCGACATGTTCAACAATCTGACTCCTTCTTTGTGGCATTGCGCCAGTTGTTTGGTCTCATGAATGGTTGTGCCAGAGTTGTTGACGTGTTCAACGATCTGACTCCTTCTTTGTGGTATTGCGCCAGTTGTTTGGTCCCAACTTACTTCGTTGACATTTTGACCTTATTCTACCTCCGATCCTTTTGATCTTTGCATGAGTTAGTGGACATTTCGTGCTTGGAGATCTTTCCATTGAGCATGGAATTTGCAGTTCTAGGAATTCAGAGGCTTACCTTGCGGTATGAATTAACTTCGGCGTATCCGTTTGATCCCCGGGAGCGTTCCTCGTTCGTTTTGATTTAATTGTAGTTTAATTGGAAAATACGTGTTTATTTATCCAAAAGATAATCAAACTTGGGTTCAAAATTAGTTTTAGACCCGAGAATATCTGAGGATATTTAAAGAAATAGATGAAGAAATTTGATTAAAAGATAAAGAAGTTTGGGACCCAAATGTGTTTTGGATCCAAGAAAAAATTAGAAGAAAAGAAAGTATTTTTATCTGTATTTTTTTTATCTAAAGAAGAGAATTTTCTCTAAACATTCGAGCCCCCTTTCCACGAAAAATTCCCCCTATTTATAAGCGGGATTTTTCCGTCACCATTTAATGGTACCATTTAAATCGTATCATTAAATGATATTATTTTCTTCTTTTTCATTATGTATTTGGACCATATTGTGGTACTATTTAAGTTCCATTTTTATTTCTTAGCTATATTTATGTTTTTGCCTTTTTTATTATATATTTTCCATTTCTTTTATTTCCTTTCTTTCTTTTATTCCTTTTTCTTTTTCTTTTT
>CATIWQ010193476.1:0-20152 GCA_949673415.1 Euphorbia schlechtendalii | reverse complement strand
ACGAGAGAGATGATGGGAGAATGGTTCGGTTTCGAAATTGCTAATTCATTGAGCATGACGGATTCATTTCAACCTAATAGAGTTTGGGCAAATTTATCGGGTAAGAGAGTCTTCGATCCCAAAAATTCTCCTAACAAACTTATTAAGGATGAATGCATTCTTCTCCTCCACAAATACCTTTTCACTCAGGTATTTTGTCGAGTAGAGAATACAAAGGTCCAAAAAAAAACTTGTTTGTTCTTTCATGTGCTTTGATGAAGCAAAAAGCAGAATTTGTGGATATCATATATGATATGATGAAGAAGAACTCAACAAGCATGAGAAGCATGATTGGAGCGACCGAGATTATCACTGCCATAATCTTGGGTGCTAGAGAAGAACTCCCCTATGTCCAACAACCGGGTGAGTATTTTCGCTATATGGATGGAAATTATTTGAAGAACACCGGGCTACTCCAAGAACACGAAGGTGTTTATTCATTTTACTCCTATTCTATCCGCACCAAGAAGCTCAACTTGACTCAAGAAGATTCTTCCGTCGGACAATCTGATCCATCCGTAAGCCTTCACAAAGGAAAAGCCCCGATGATCGAAATAGAAGAAGATGAAGAAGTAGAAGAAGCTCCGGAAGATTGGAAGGCTAGCATGCAACTAAAGTTGGATAATTGCCAAGCGGAACTCGGAGTTATGAAGAAGGACATGAAGATTCTAAAGAAAAGTAATAAATCAATGCTTTGAAAATTACTTTCATTCTTTGGAAAACAAAATTGTCAATTCACACTCCTAGTCCCCCGGATTCTCTTTCACAATAAAACGGGTTTATTCTTTTCTTTACCTTATTTTTTCAATTCTATTTTTTAGACTAGCTTAGATTTTTATTTTTATGATGTCTCACAATGAGGACATTGCGTTCTTTAGTGTGGGGGGGCATTTGTAAAAATCCTATAAAATCCAAAAAAATTGAATAAAATAAAAAAATTGAAGAATTTGAAAATTTTTCTTGATATTTTTGTTAATCATTCATTATCATTTCTTATACTTTACTAACATTTGTCCAAGGTTATTGTGAGTGTTAGGTATTTACAAGTTTGATGTTAGTGCAAAATTTGAGCGCATGTTGAATTTGAGCGTTATTAGCATAACATTCAGCAATTGGCAAGGATGAGTGGTGAGTAACGTTCGAGAGCAACATTCCAAGTAAGTTTCGATATATATTTCGATGCAACATGAATTAGTTTAAGTTATATAGTTTTAGTTTAATGCTTCCGATAAGTTTAAGTGGAGTAATATCTAATGGTATTCTTACTATGAATTTTATATGCAAATCTCGAATAAGTCCTATAAGTATTGAGTGTGTTTAAAGTGTTAGGAAACTATAGCTATAATACTTTGAAATTGATTAATAAAGGATGAGGGTATTAAAGAAAAATCAAAAGAAAGAGAGGATAACAAATGGGTTATGCAAAAGGTGAGGAATGGTACGGAGCAGAAACTGCAACCATTCATTGAGTGAAAGGAAAAGAAAGCATAGCACAAAATGCAACCACTAAGAGTGTTTTAGCATCCTAGGTTACCTAAAAATGCTTTGAGAGAAAATTAATCAAAGTGTGCTTTCTATGTCCTTTGTACTTTGTACTATTCTTAAGAGAAGGTAATATTTGAGTATGTATATAACGCTTATATGAAGATGCGATTCTATTGACTCTCCATGCAACTAAACTATATAAATTGCACATTACTAATTTGTGGGAATTTTTGAACTTCTACTTGAAATCTTTTGCAACGTGGAATGTGGTACTCATTGCAATAGTCTTTTGCCAAATGAGTTACGAACTTGTTTCCCAATTTATACACTTCTATTGAATTTACTTTGAGGACAAGGAAAAAGTTAAGTCTGGGGGTATGATAAGTGTATAATTACACTTATTATCATATTAATTTTATACACTAAACACTATAGTTTAAGTCATTTTTATACTTCATATAAAAAATTTCACGCGGTATGTAGTTGTTTTTTTATGCAAATGTAGATACTAAGTAAATCTTGGGAATAAAGAATGATCTAAAGTGGAATTCCATGAAAAAAGAGTGAAAAAGGTGCAAAAAGATGCGTGGAACTTAAAGATTTGGCTTAGGATCGAAGCTGTCAAAGATCGGTGAAGTTACAAGGATAATTCAAAAGAAAAATTTAATTCACTGTCGCGATAATCATTCTCGGTCGCAACTTGTTCTTCTTCAAAACAGAAATCTGCCAATCAAAGATTCACGATCGCGACTTGTATATCGCGATCGCTACTTAGACGGTTTTCTGGTTTAATCTTCTTAACTAGGACTATCAACCGCCATCGACTGCCATTAAATACCAACGAATAAACACATATCAGAAATCAACCAATCATGAAAAGGTGCCTATCCATTGTGGATTAGATTGAAGCTTCTCAACCCATCACAATGAAGTGATGCAATCATTCACCAATAGACACGACTCTTCAAATAGATAAACGCAACCCTTTGAAATCTATAAATAGGGCTCCAAACCTTACATTTTCGTGCAATCAAGTAGAGGGAAAACATTAGAGTGCGTGAGAGAGATATAGTGTGTGCATAGATAGAGAATTCACTACGTTCATAAGTTTTAGTGAGAAAATGTTTAAGTGATTCGAATCCTTGTTTCAATCACTAGATTTCTCTATATTCTCGAGTGATTATTGTATAAGTGTACTTACAAATCACTTATCAATAAAAGTTTTCGTTCTTCAATATTCGTTTGTTTGATATTCCAAAGAATAGCATCCTAGCGAAGGTTCTGTACAGGCCGAGACCGAATTCAAAAGATGCAGGAATTGCGAGAATTGATAACTCCCATTAAAGAGTGGATACGGTTTGATCAACTTTAGCTTTGACTTGCATACCTTACAACTTTGCTTTGCTTTTTACTTATACTTTTCAATTTCTAAGTTTATCATATGTCTATGTGTCATAATGCGTATTTCATCTTAAGTCTTTTATATTAATCAAGTTATATGCGTTGGAGTAAATTTTAAGAGTAGTTTCAGGGTTAACAATATTTTGTATAATCACTGGGTCTATGATATAACGCTGTTTGGTGAGCCAACATTTTTGGGATGGTAACTTGCTAAATGTGGCTATATGAGAGCAACCCGTACTAAGCATAGTATTGACGTTGTCCAGGTTTATATAACAGTCTTAATTCGTTTGTCTAGGTTTAGAAAAGTTATTTCATGTGTTGCTCTAGAGCAAATAATTGAACATCTAGGTATTTTAAACCGAGTCTATTAGATTAGTTTAGTGAATTGTAACATCTTTGTTGAACTTGCATGTTTTCTCTGCTATCCTTATTTCGTAGGGAAAATCTACATATTTTGATTCTCTAATCTTTCATACCTATACTAACTCATTCTTCATTCTAACCCTCCTATCCATAATATCAATATATATTATTTTCTTTCTTTTTTCTTCCATGTTGATCTTTAGAGCTAATCCTTCCTTTTGGGATAGATATCTTTTAAAACTATATCGCAACTATATACTTGCAGTTATCATCATTTTTCTATTTGATAAGAGGTACTGACAACACCTATACTTTACATGAACAAGTTTTTGGCACCATTGGTATATAGCCGAATCTTGTGAACAAACTATTAAACTTATCAGTAGAAAAGTGGCGAACAGTATTCAAACTGAAGAAAGCTCTCTACGGACTAAAGTAAGCTCCAAGAGCTTGGTATGAGAGACTGAACTATTTCCAAATCAGCAAAGGTTAGGAAAGAGAGAAAGCAGATGCGACTCTGTTTATCTAGTGAAGAAAAGAAGATTTGTTGCTAGTCCAAATCTAAGTTAATGATATCATTTTTTGAGCAACTGATAAAATGCTATGCAAAGAGTTTAGCAAGTAGATGAAGAGCGAGTTTGAAATGTTAATTATGGGAGATCTCAAGTTCTTCCTTGGACTTCAAATCAAGTAGATTGAAGATGAAATATTCATCAGCCAAGAAAAGTATGCTAAAAAGTCCTGAAGAAGTTTTATATGGAGCATTCGAAGCCAATGTCCATCCCATGGCCATTGATATTATCTTAAGTAAGGATGAAGCTGGTAAACCGGTAGATAGTAAGTTCTACAGAGGTATTATCGATTCTCTTCTCTAGTTAACTACAAGTAAACCTGATATTCAATATGTTATGTGCTATTGTGCACTTTATCAAGCTGACCCCAGAGAATCTCACTTAGTAAATGTTAAGAGAATTTTCCGGTATTTGCAAGGTTCTCTTGATGCAGGTCTATGGTATCTCAACAGCTCAGATTTTACTACAATAGGATTCACAGATGCTGACTATGGAAGAGACAAGCTCGACTAGGATAAGCACCATAGGAGGATGCCATTTCCTTGGAGAATCCCTTGTCTCATGGTATAGAAAGAAGCAAACTTCTGTTGCGCTGAGTACAATTGAAGCTGAGTACATGGTGGCAGGAAATTGTGTAACACAACTGCTATGGATTAAGCAACAACAGGAGGATTATGGTATAAAGTCTAAATGCCTCGAAGTTATGTGTGATAACAAGAGCGTAATTGACCTATTCAAGAATCCAATTCAACATGGTAAGATGAAGCATGTCAACATTAGACATAACTTCATAAGGGGTCATGTGCTAAGGGGAGATGTTAAACTGCAGTATGTTCCTTTTGAGGAATAGGAAGCTGACATATTCACCAAACCATTGCCCAAGGAAAAATTCAATGTTCAAAGGCAGCTTATTGGAATGGCGAACCCCATATGAAGAAAAATTAAGAAATTTGGCTAAGTGTTGGAGATCAAATCTTAACTCGGCCAAATGAGGTAACACGTATTTAACATCATCTATATTTTTAAAGTAACGCTATGAGATTCAGTTTCGCGGTTAAAAATAAAAAATCAACATTTTTCAAAAGACTCCTTTTGAATTGGAACCGTCTGCTGCTAAACTTAGCGTTTTATTAAGTCAGTTAATTAAGTGTTAATCTCAACATTGATTTTGATCTTCTCTTTTGCGAGCGCCACGAATCACTGCAAGTTGAGGATTGTCTATAAAATCTATGAGTAGATGAAGAGAAAGGTTACTTGCTCTTTGAATTCTAATCGTTTCATTTGCAAAGAACCCTAATCTCTTCTCTTTACTCTCAAATTTCCCTTCTCTGAAATGGCGAACACTAAGAAAACCTTAAGGCTCAAAGCACCATAAAAAAGGAGCATCTATGCCAATTCTGAAGGAAAGCAAGAAAAGATCACCTTCCCCGCTGGAACGGTATTCACTAAAGCAGAATGGGGGTCAAACCTGGATTTTAGCCTAGTCTATGAAGTAAACTATGAAGAACTGCTAAGGAACAAGATCCTTCATGGGGTGATCAAGCAGCAAAATCTAAACCAGTTTCTACAACTGGAAGGCCCGGCCATTACAGGCTTAATCTGAAACTTTTACGAGAATCTTTATACCATCCAAGGGTAAAATGTTTCCTATTGGTGGAAATTGGGAGAAATTCCCACCTCATTTGCTCAAGGCTGATGGGAAGTATCCTTAATATGCCTCATAAAGGAACTCAGCTCAAGAGGAATGGTGATGAAGAAGTTGTTGTTGTTCCTGAAGATTGGGAACTCCCAGCCGATTATGGATCTGGGGAGATTGCTGCATCTGACAAGAGCTTGCCATGAGCTTTTGGTGAAGCTGCTATTGCCACAGATAGGATCCGTCATTAGCTGCACCTACTTTGAAAGGTGTGTGGTATACCAAATGATAAAAGGTAAGTAATTGAACTGGCTAGTGATGATTCTTCACCACTTGACCAAAATTACTACCGTCTACCACTATGGGTACCTGATCACAGCCTTGATGAAGGTAGTCAATATGGACATCTCCCTATTTATTGAAGGTCCAAGAGATACTGTTATTCCGATGAAGAAAACTCTCGTTATGATGCACTTCTCCAAGCTATATCATGACTAGGTGCATACTATGTACACCAAAAGCACAAGATGCCAAGATAAAAGCTAAGGTTGTACTGATAGTATTACCTGAGAATGTATCCAAGGAAGATGAGGATAGCTTCAGGGTGAATTTTGATGGTAGTAGCGAGGAAACAAATGACAACGTTTCACTTACTACCAAGATGGAACAGATTTCAGCCATTACTACTTCTCCCAAACCAAAGAAGACTTCCTCCAGGGCTAAGAAAAGCCTAGCAAAAACAAGGGTAGGAGATAAGCCTGCCCTACCCCAGCCTAGGCAAAGAAAGCAAGTAAAACTGAAGACTCGCGCTCAGAAGGAAGCTGAGGTGAAACATAAAGCTAAGGAAGCTCAGAGTCAAGCTAAGGAAGCTGAGGATGTGAGGGAATAAGAGGAAACCCTACTTCAAAGGAAGTATAAACTTGTGGTTGATGAAGGGGATGAAGGGCAAGGGGACTCAAAGAAGAGCAAAGAGGACCCTAAAACTACAAGTCCGAGTGCTACAGCGCATGTAGAAGAAGTAATTACCTAGGGAAAGGGAACCAAGAGCAAATGATCAGCCACTACTCGGCCACTAAAGAAAAACATCCAAGTGCTGAGTAGTGATGAGGATGCTAGTGAAACTATACAAATCCTCAATCAAGAGGAATCTACTCTTCTTGATTCTAGCATTACTCCCCATCTTTCACTCAAACTGAGTCAATTCAAACTCAATCTGAAGTACCTCAAGCTGACCCATTCATAAGTCAATAAGCTAACCCAGAGGTACTCTTAAATTCTTCCCCCATTTCTTCTATAAATTCTAAACCTTCTTCTCCTAAAAATTCTCAAACACCTAACCTTGTAAATTCTGAAATTCCCTCTACTTCTATAAATTCTCCTTCACACATAACAAACACTATAAATTCTCCTTCCCATACATAAGATTCTTTTTCTCCTCCTTCTTTTGCTTCTGATACTCAAACATAAGATACCGCTTCTTCTCCTCCACCCAACACTGAAACCGCAATAATCCCTTCCCTTGTAAAGACCAAACCTAATCCCACTTCTTTAAATGTACAAAATTCTAAACCAAACCTTTCTTCTCAACAATTCTCTACCCCTCTAAACCCTCAGGTTAGAGAAGTTTCTAATGCTAAGAACTCCGCTTAGCATAGAAAAGCAAGTGAGGAAGGTGCTAAGGAAAATTTTACAGCCAATGAAGCATCTCCCTTCAGCAGCAAGCTGGTCCAAGAGGACTTGGTTGAATAATCTATCTTGGCTCAGATTAGAGAGCTAACAAGGAAGCAATTCCCTACTCACAAAAATGATGCTAAGTTAGATGGAGCAGTAATTCATGTGCTACTGAATCAAGAATTGACGAACTTGTCTACCAAAGCTAAGGTAAAAGTTCCCGAGTTCGAGGAGTACTCAAGCATTCCTTCTGAATCTATCTACTATGAAGATTTTGAGAAGAATCATGGGAGCTTGTTTTGCAATTTGCAAACACTTGATGAAGGAGAACAACAAAAGTTTAGTGGACAAGATGGATTTGATCCTATCCAGGCTATTTGACTCTACGGCTCAGCTCAATGTAGCTGTCACCTTTATCCCCACTTCTACTATTATCGCTAATGTGGTAGTAGGTAAGATGAAGGTTAGTATTAATGCTACTATTGAGTAGCTAAGTAGCTTGAATACCACTTTGGTAACTCAAGCTAAACAGTTTCATTAGTTCGGAGAAGAACAAGCCAAGATGAAGAGGAGCACCGATAAGAAGACTAATAATGTGCTCAAGGATGTGGAGGTCACCAAGGACATTAGTCACAGCATGGCAAAGTTATTGGAGAATATGTTGAAGCTGATGGTGAAATATGACAAGAAGATGGATAAAAGTTTTGAAGGTGGCTGAAGAGATTGGGAAAAAAGTTGAGAAACCTTTGTTAAACATGATGTATGCCCTAGAGGCAATTAGGGTGATATATCTTTATTAGTTATAATGTACAACCAGTTTCGAATTATTTTTAAAAATAATTAAGGCATCTTTGTTGCTTATCAGTTCTTTCTATTTATACAAAGTTCGTGATTATTTCATAACGTAAAAGTGCATGGATATAGTGGGAGCAATGTGGTGTGAGAATTGCATATATGTGTTACTATGAATAGTATAAATATCCCTAGTCATAGTTTCTTTAGATTAGACATCAATGGAATGGACATACTAGCATGTGTAGGCTTATTCCTTGGATTAGATACAAACAACCGATCTTATGAGCTGAAGGTGGCACCTCAAGTTAACATATGAATGTATTCGGGTAATGCACTGGAGATCGCTTGTGAGCGGGCGACACGGATCGGTGGGCCAAGAGCACGCGATTTCATGGGTGCGGTCCAACGGGGTGTTTGAAAAAAGAAGAAAGCGCTAGGTCGGGGACCCGTGAAAAAGGTTGAAAGAGAAAAAGGTGAAAAATGTTTAAGATCGGTTCAAACCCGAATCCGCCATCTCTTAGTGTGGAGTCACCACATGGATTAGCTCTTTCTAGGAATTAGAGTCCCGTGAGGCTTAACGTCCAAGGAACGGCCCACCAAGACACAGAGATTCTGGTTCGGGATAAGTTGCTTATTTCTCATTGGATCACATTAAATTATTTCTACAGAAAACCATTTTCTTTTAATTGTGCATATTCGCACTTAGGTCATTTTTGGAGTTTAGATGCATGGTTTACATATTGTGAAATAATAAATCATTCACAAAGCGGAAAAATAAACCATCCACAAAACAGTAAGTAAATGCGGAAAGTAAAAGCGAAAAATGGAAATTACAAGGCTTCAAAAATCGGGGGATGCAACAGCCCGCTAACCTATTAATTACATTTCCCAAAAATTGAAATTACGATATCCGAAGGAAAATTAAAGTCCTAAACATACATCTAATCCTAATCTACCTGCATCCACAAAGGTTAGCACAGGAAATAGCACGTATGTTCGATTTTGAATTCAGCGAGGCCTGTGTGGCCTAAAAAAAAGACCACGATATTGTGTTTGTAATATTTAAATAAACACATTGGTTGCTCATTTAATTAATGAAATTGCTCGCATGGTAAAAAGTGAGGTCTCTTATCCGGGAATATATTTTATTCCCTTCATGGGGGTGTTCTAACATACATCTCCTTTTAATAAAGAAAAAGATGAAGAAGAATTACAATAGTTAAAATAAAATAAAAGAAGCGAAAGTCCTAGGTTCACAGAAGAAATCAAAAGAAGAATTTAAACACTGAAAGCACGGGAATTGCAGTTCTAGGAACTCAAAGGCTTACCCTTACTGAACGAATCCACTTCGAAGAAATCCGATCGGTCTTTGAGAAATCCTCCTCGTCTTTTTGTTTGGGTAAAAATGTTGTCTAGAAAGTCCAAAAATTATTCATTTTATTCTTGGAATTCGAAGTCGTTCTAAAAGCTATATTTTTTTCTGATAATTTCGGGATCCGTTTAATCGAAAAAGACCCGACTATTTATAGGATAATCCCAAAAAATCCAAAAAAGGTAAGTTTTTCCGGCGAGGGGCCTTGCCGAAGAAAAGCCTAGCGAGGCTCCTCGCCGTGTCCTTAGCGAGGCCTCGCCAAGGACGTTGGAGAGGCTTGCCTCGCCATCTCTTGGTGAGGGCTCGCTAAGAGGATTGGCAAAGCTTTCCTCGCTAAGTTTGGCGAGGCTCCGGCTCGGGGTGTAGTCTCCCCGGGTTTCCATTTTCGAACTTTTCTTGTATTTTCGTATTTTTTAATTAATATATATTTTTTTGTTATATATATATATATTTGTATTTTTTATTTAGTTAATTAATTTTTTAATTAAATAATTTTATCTAAAACGTCTTTCTGAATTAGAGACGAGGAGGATTCCCATTCGGATACGTCAGGATACTAAAAAATTGTGTGGTTCAAGGATAAAATCCCGAAAAAGCTGTCATCATCGAACGTGCGAGCTGGTACAAGATCCCGTGCTCACAGCTACCCCTCGTGTGATAATTGCTGGTTGTATAACCAGTGTTATCACACAAAAAGAGCAGAGGGATAGAGAGAATACCTGACCGGTGTGGTTGGTGATTTCCTGTTCTCAATTGATAAAATAGGCCTTCCTTTCTAGCGCTATATCTTCATAAGGTTGTCCGTTTCTTTCGTCAGAATCCCTTGGTGCTTGATGCCCCTTTTGTGTGGGTCGACCGTTTCTTTTTGTGGCGTCCCATTAGTGGTAACCGTTTCATTCTTCGGTTGAGGTCATTTTGTGCCCCTTGTAATAATTGGAGATTGATGCCTAAATGCGATCTTTCCTTAGTAGGATTCTCTGTGTCAAATCAAGAAGATAATGTTAATCAATATTTCATGATGAATATTTGAATTGTTTGATTGAGTTTATCTGGAGCAAAAATTTTTGTCCCTTCAATCAAAAATTAAAACATTGATAAATGAGTTTGAGGAATATTGGGGTATCCCGTGCATCGTTCCGTAGTGTTAGGAGGCTTCCTTTGGAAAATAATAATAAATAAATAAGTGGGGCCCATTTATTTTCTTTATAAATAAGGCTCAACTTCCTTTATTTTTTTCACTTTTCATATTCTTCATCTCTCTAAAACACTCTCGCTCTCCCCTCTATCTAGAAATCATGCTGTCGAAAGTTGCTAGCAGGGCACTCCGTCTTACATCTCACCTCGTTCCTCAGCCTACCGATGATCTCGACGTATTTTCCTTTGATATTGATGTCGCATATGGTTTGGCTGTGAGCGAGACTATGCTGGGGTTTACCATTACTTCCCCTATAGAGACATTGGATCTTGATTTTCCAACCCAACCTCATCTTTCTCGGACCGAGGTATTTCCAATAACATTTTTATTATCCGTTTTTAGTGAAATTTGTCCTGTTTAGGAACTAGATTGGAACCGATCCTTGAATCATGTCGTAGAATTTTATCCTAAAAAATATATATAAAAAAGACAAATTCGAGTCCACCAAAAATTTTTCTAGCGGACACAAGGAAATTCGGCGAGGGTCTGACCCTTGCCAAACATATCGGCAAGGGTCTTAAGACCCTCACCAAACTGCCTGGCGAGGGTCCTAAGGGACCCTCCCGTGGCCTCCTGGCGAGGGTCCTAAGGGACCCTCGCGAGGCCTGCCGGCGAGGGTCCCAAGGGACCCTCGCTAGTGACCCTCTGGCGAGGCATCGGGGGCTCGCCGGATTTTTCTAGCGACGCCTCTCCGGGTTCTTTTCGTAAAAGAAAAAATATATAATTTTATTTTATATATATATATATATATATATATATATATATATATTTATTTATTTATTTATTTTGTTTTTTATGGAAAAGAGATTGGAAAATAATCAAAATTGGGAGTCCAAACGTTTTTCGAATCCGAAAAAAAAACTTTGAAAAAAATATTTTCCCAAACGATAATAGGACTCGGGTTCTAAATTTGTTTTAAACCCGAGAATATCCGAGGACCTCTTTGAGAAACGTGAGAAGTAGAAAGATTAAAAAACAATAATAAAGTTCGGGATCCAAACGTGTTTTGGATCTAAACTATTTAAAGAAAATTTTTTTGGTGTTTTCCTTCCTTTTTTTGCTTTTAATTACAAAATGTGTTTAATTAATTTGTTTTGCAGTCCCCCACGCTGCGTCCTACTAGTGGGTATTCTACCATCCAAGCATGGTATTTTCACGCTTCTTCTCATCCCGAGCTAGTTCAGGCTATGGAGACCACCGGCTTCGGTCCCTTGGCCCGATCCTTACGGCCTACCTTATTACTGTATGCTACATCGATTGCGCTTGCTCAGAGGTGGTGCGACATTTCGTACACCTTCAACCTTCCTTTCGGGGAGGTTACCATTACTCCCTCTAATGTTGTAGCGATCACTGGTCTACCCTGGGCTGGTACCGTGATCCGGTTTAACACCTTTTTAGAGCGGTTCTTCAAGGCTCCAACTGCTTGTAATTGCGTCAGAGACCTGCTCGGCGTTGACCCTAGAGGCCGGGCGTTGCATTATAGCATGTTGTTTGACTACTAGACGGGTTGACAGTCTATTTTCGAGGTCAAGATTCCTCTGTACGTCCGATCATTTTTAGCCACCCTGTTGAGTGTGACATTTTTCCCAGTCTGGAACAGCGAGATCAACTATGGGCTGATTGAGTCGCTAGCAGATTTGGACAGGGTTAGTAGCCTTAATTGGCCACGGGCGATCTTGGCGCAGACTTATTTTGCACTTAACTTAGTCGTTCGGGGTCGTTTGCGTTCTCTTCATTGCTGCCCCATGGTTCTTCAGGTATTGTTTGCTTACTTTGTGATTTGTGTACATCGGTTACTGAGTGATTAACCTTAACTGATCCCTTTATTTCGTAGGCATGGGCTTTCTATCATCGGTTCCTCCCCGCCCCACAGTTTTTGACGCTCCAGAGGGAGCTCCGTGTATGGCGCGGATTTGCTCGTCATTCGTGGGAGATTTTTTGGATTCTGCTAGTTACTATCAGCATCTTTGTTCATTGACCCTTGAGCAGGTGATGGACCTTATTTTGATGGATTTAATCATATTTTTGTCTTTAAACTTATTCTGACTTTAACGTTCTTTCTTTTCAAGTGGAGCGCAACCCGTGGAGGGGTCTTCCAAGCTATCACATAGCAAAGGAAATTCGGCGAGACATGGATCGTAACCGCTTCATCCTTGAGGGGCCCAGGACCCATGAGTGGTACCTAGGAGAACGTATTCAGTTTTGGCAGACTAAGCCACCAGACTATTTTGGGCACATTTGGTGGTCATTGATCCCGATGAACGGGAGGTGCTCTTTAAGGATCAGGGTGTGAGTCTCTCCAGGCTGCGTAGTGACTACGTGGCCTTCATTAGGGAGAGACTGCTTCCACTTCACCCGGCAACCCAGGCCGAGGTGGAGCGTCCCCCAGCTCGTGTTAGGGGTCCGAGAGTTGACGGTGGTTCCGGTGCAGGCGCTAGCGGCACTGGTGTGGGATGCCGGGTATGAAATGTGTTAATTGTTTTACCCATGTTGATCCTATTTCTGACTGTTTGTCTATCTTTGTAGGAATTTACCCGAAAGAGGGTTCGCGTGCCTGATTTGAATGCCATGACCGGGGATGCGAGTACATTTGCAGGTGTCATAGAGGGGAGGTTCGAGGTTCCCCTTGATTTTACATTCTACTTGATGGGTTCCCTAGGAACCTCTCGGTAGGTACCTCTTCCCCCGAGCTCCCACACGTTGGCCTACGACCCTTCCGATACTACTCATGTGAGTTTTAGATTACCAGTGATCTTTGGGGGTGTCTTATCGTTCGTTTACTCACTCCTTTCCTTTTAGGTCATACGTGAGGAGATGGATTGGGTAGCTAGACATTCCTTTGCATTGAGGGACTTGATGATTTCTTAGAATGGGATTACACGTATATGTTGTATTTCTCCTCCTGTTATATGCGATGCATGAAATGTTATTTTTTTATGTACATGGATGTGATTTTCGTGACATGTTTTATGACTGTAAGATATGGTGGCGAGGAGCGTGGAATTCGAACAATGCTACCAGGAGCTCGATGGTCACTTTCAGTCACTGGAGATCAGCTATTAGGGTCTAGATGCTCGCTATCATTGCTTTGAGGTTAGTCACCAGGAGCTGGGAGTCCGTTACCAGAGTTTGGAAGCTAGAGTTTACAGGCTCAGTATTAGGAGTTGTTGCAGCAGAGCAAGCTCGAGCCGAAGTGCGGGCTTCCACCTCGAGTCCTCACCAGCCTCTTACATTTGATATCGATTCCCTACTTGATGACTCAGATGCTGGGTGACTCTTCACTCCGGAATGGGATGCCGGTTTTCTTCATGCTCCCCAGCCTCTTCCTATGTCCGGTTCAGCGGATGTTGCTCCCGGAAGACTGGGTATTGAAGACCTTGAGATATCCACCATGTTGCCCCGAGATCCGGTGGGTGGAGATAACGCTTAGGCGGCGCAGGCTTAGGAGTTCCCTTTTAGCTTTAGTTTTAGATTTCTCTTTTCGAACCGGACTTTTAAGATAGCTCCGCTTTGTAAAATCTTAAAAAGACTTCTGATTTATGAAAGAAAAGGGGATTTTGGCCTTTCGTAGTGCCGAGTCCTCGCATGTGGTGTTTTATTTTATGAATATACTTGCTTGTTTGTGAATGTTTTTTTATATGCATCAATGAATGTCAATGCTAATGTACGTGGTTAATGTGTGTAGGCAACACCGATTTTGAGGAATTTCCTTTAGCTTTTTTCCTTTCTGATTTCGACCCATAATGAGCGCCTTAGGGTCTTTCTCCGCACCATTCGGGGACCCGATTAGCGGAGGATTGAGAGTTTTGGCCTACGGGGTCTCCAGTACCTTGCTTCCAGGCATGTGAATATGGCCTTCATTCGTGCTGCTCTGAAGTTTTGGGATCCCACCACTCATGTCTTTCGCTTTGCCGAATTTGAGCTTTGTCCCTTGGTCGAGGAGTTTCATGCTATTTTAGAGCTCCCTTTTCCGAAGGAGTCGACGCTAATATTCCTCGCGAGACTGTCCTTCGCCTTTCCTTCTTTCCAGTTTAGTGGAGAGGATAAATTGAAGGGTTTATGGAACTTGGAGTCCAGCGGGTGCTTTTTGACAGCTCCCCTTGATGTTGGTGGCTTCCGGGTTGAAGCTGTCCTTAGTTGGTGTGAGAATACACCCAGCAATCATCTAGCTTGGCCTTCAATGGTGACTCTACTTCTTCTAGTGGAATTTGTTTGTGGGGTTGGAGTGATTGTGCCTTTCCACTTGCTGTCGATCATTGACCCAATCTCTATAGGCCTTTCTCCTGCAGCTTTAGCCTTGGCTGAGAGTTTGGTCCACTTAGACACTGCTTCGGTGAATCAGGATTTAGCAGGAGACCATTTTGCTTTACTAGAGGTAATTCTCTTTCCTCATCTCTTTCTTTCATGATTTTCATTATTTATTTAAACGAATGGGTTAACGTTGGTATAGCTGTTGGAGAAGCTTCGCTTGACTGCTGATCCACGCTTAGGGAAGGCTCGATACCTCCCT
Organism: Euphorbia schlechtendalii; assembly: GCA_949673415.1. Classification (NCBI taxonomy): domain Eukaryota; kingdom Viridiplantae; phylum Streptophyta; class Magnoliopsida; order Malpighiales; family Euphorbiaceae; genus Euphorbia; species Euphorbia schlechtendalii. The sequence continues at coordinate 5,110 of CATIWQ010193476.1, read as the reverse complement.
TCGCATTATGGTCCTAGAGGCTTCACCAAGAAGGACCATCGTTCGCTGAGCGACGGTGCTTGGGTCGAGATTTTGGGCTCTACCGATCTTCTGAGGTTCGTTGGCTCAGCCCTTGGTTAGAGATTCTGTTCGTGGTTACTGACGTTCACGATTCTGGTGTTTTGCTGATGGGGCTGTTTGGCGTCACATCCTATTCCCCTTCTCGTCTATGCAGGCAGTACGGGCTCCAGCAGCGAGTTTCTCGGTCTCTATTCTCGACCCGTTTCCACGACTTCGGTCCTGACACTCTTGATGCTATGCGAAGGCTCTGGGCGCGCTCTAGGGTCATTATACTGGATTACACTACCTCGGAGACCACCGACACTAACGAATTCTACCGTGGATGGCTTGGTGAGATCAAGGTTCTCCCCAATGCTGATAAGCACTTTATGGTGTCTCGTGAGTGGGAGAGGGATGAAGATGGTTTGGACCCCCTTCCCCATATTTCGAGGAAGCGCGGACTGTGGAATGACTTGCACCCTTAGATCTTATTTATTTTCGTCATTTGTTTTCTGACTTGTGTTTTTTACTTATTCTTGGATTATGAAATTTTGTCGAATTTTATTTACTTGCGATATTCTATATGCACAGTATTCATATAAACATAAACATAAATCTTTGCAAACATGATACATTTCCTTGAACGACTTTAAAAGGGTACAAGTTTTCCAATGATTTGAGTCTTGCCGCCAGTTAACCTAGAGCAGGTTTTCTAACTTGTGGTCCCTCTATTCCTCACCTTGTCCTAATTTTTGCCTGAGTCACCCTTCACGGGTTTTCAACTCAGCAGACACTTCTGGTTTTTTATACAAGAATGGTCCTAATTGTTGCCCAGGAAGCCAAGTGCCATCTGGCGGACTGGTTTTTCTCTCTTTTTTGGTGTACAGCTTTTGTAAATTTATTTCTTTTGCTTTTACACATGGTAGCGCTTGAGCTTATCTTGATTGATTGGATTGACGAACTCGTTTCCATCCATGTCCATGATCTTGGGCAACTCCTTTGCTCAAGAGTTTCTTAATGACATAAGGGCCTTCCCAGTTTGGGCAAAAATTTGCCCGTTGGTCCACATTTGAGGGTCTCATTTGTTTCAGAACCAAGTCTCCTGCTTTTAATGGTTAGCTTCTGGCCCTAACTCGACTGTTGTATGCCCTAGCCATGCGTTGTTGGTACATCTGCAAATGATACAGTGCCTTTAGCCGTTGTTCGTCAATCATGTTCAGCTGTTCAAATCTGGCCTTTGCCCATTCTGACTCTTCTAATCTCGCCCCCAGTACTACTCGAAGCGATTTCACTTCCATTTCCACCGGTAAAACTGCTTCCATCCCATACACTAATGAGAAAGGGGTTTGATTGGTTGGAGTTTTGATGCTCGTCCTGTATCCCCATACTACGAATGGCAACTTATCAACCCAATCCCTGTAAATAACGACCATCTTACTCAGGATTTTCTTAATCGCCTTGTTGGCTGCTTCTACCACCCCATTAGCCTGTGGCTTGTATAGTGATGATCGGTGGTGCTCAATCCCATATTTCCTCATTAGGTCTAATGTGGCTCCTTAGAATTGAACTCTATTATTCGATACAATGTGATGTGGGATACCATATTGGGTGAATATATGCTTTTCAATGAACTTGGTCATCTTCTTAGCGTTGATGTTGGTATAGGATTCGGCTTCCACCCATTTTGAAAAGTAGTCGACTGCTACTCTAATGAATCGATGTCCATTAGTCGAGTTTGGCTGAATCTCGCCAATAATGTCGATGCCCCACGCTGAGAATGGCCAAGGAGTAGATAAGCTATAGAGCTCGGATGGGGTAGATGGCTGATGTCACCATATATCTGGCATTCGTGGCACTTTCGTACTTCCGATACGTAGTCTATGACCATTATTGTCCAATAATATCCCTGGTGCTATATTTTCTTAGCCAGTGCTATCCCATTCATGTGTGGACCGCAGTCTCCCGCGTGCATTTGTCTCATTACCATCAGTGCCTCCTGTTCTGTAAGACATCTCAACAGCATTCTTTCTAATGTTCGCTTGAACAGGTCCCCGTCTATGAGATGGAACTGAGTCACTAATCATCGTAATGAGGTTCTTTCAGAGTCTGTTGCGCCTTCTGGGTATTCCCCGGTTCGTAAAAATTTGATGATGTTGAAGGACCAATTCCCGATAGCTTGTTGATCCTTCGTTTCCACTAGGTGATAATAGAAGGGTTCTTTGGATGTTTGCAGTACAACAAGCTTGATTGACTGAGTTCTAGGGCCTTCCCACATTGATGCTAGTATAGCGAGTGCATCTGCCATTTGGTTTTCATCCCTAGGCATGTGATTGAAGATGCATTTGGAAAATTTGTGCGAGATTTTCCATACTGCTTCCACGTAAGGACGGAGTGATTCTTCTCTTATTTCCCAATCGCCAGTGACTTGTTTAATCACCAGAGCCAAGTCTCCAACCACCGATACTTCTTTTGCCCATGCCTTTGGAAGTGCTTCCAACCCAAATAAGCAAGCTTCATATTCTGCCCCGTTGTTTGTTACTGGGAATTCCAATCTTTTAGAAAGGGGTATAACTTCGTTTTATGGTGTTATTAATACAACAAATAGGCCGGCTCCGTTCCTGTTCATTGCACCGTCGAAGAACATTTTCCACTCTATACCTGCATCCTCTATCAAAGCTAGTTGCTCACCTGGAAACTCTAGATTTTCAATGTAATCAGAGTCCAAAGGGTTGAATTGCCAAAAATTCAGCGACTGCTCATCCCTTAATGACTTTTTTAGTCACATATTCGATGTTGAATTCAGATAATAGCAATAACCATCGTGAGAGTTTTCCAACCAGTGTTGGTGACTGGCACAAGTACTTCATCGGGTCTATCTTCGTGATGGCTTTTATCCGGTAAGATTAGAAATAATGACGTAGCTTCTTTGTCAACCAAACCATCGTTCTCCACCCAGGTGTAGCGTGACTCATACTCGAGTAATTTATTGCTTAAGTAGTACGCTACATGTTCACTTTTATCTTCGTGTTCTTGCACCAGCATGGCTCCAACCGATGACTCCTCTATTGCTAGGTATAGGATCAAGGGCTTTCCAAGTTCTGGTGGGCGGAGGACAGGTGGGCTTAACAGGTATTGTTTGATTTTGTCAAACTCTATCTGACACTAGTCATTCCAAACTACTGGTTGGTCCTTTCGAAGTTGTTTGAAGATTGGTTCGCAGATGGTAGTGAGTCTAGCGATGAATCTGCTTACATACTGTAGAGACCCTAGGAAAGATCGGACTTCTTTCTTCATTTTTGGCACAGGCATATCCTTAATGGCTTTGCTTTTATCAGGATCCATCTCAATTCCTTTTTGGCTGACTATATGCCCCAGGAGTTTCCCTGATGTAACCCCAAATACGCACTTTTTGGGATTCAAGAGGAGATTGTATTTCTCGATTCTGGTGAGAAACTTGTCTAGGATAGCTGGATGTTCCTCCCTGGTGTTGGACTTCACAAGCATGCCATCCACATAAACTTCCACCTCCTTGTGGATCATATCATGCAGGAGGGTTGTAACTGCTCACTGATATGTTGCGCTAGTGTTTTTCAAACCAAACGGCATTACCTTGTAGCAGTATACGCCCCATTCAGTGATCAATGCTGTCTTGATCTTGTCAGTTATTGCCATTAGTATCTGGTTATAGCCTGAGAAGCCATCCATGAAGAAATACATAGCTGCCCTTGCTGCGCTGTCGACCAGTACATGAATGTGGGGTAGGGGGAAACATCTTTTGGGGAGGCCTTATTCAGATCCTTGAAATCCACGTAGACTCTGACCTTGCCACCCTTCTTTGCTACTGGGAAAATGTTAGCTAGCCACTTCGAGTATTCAGCCACTTCTAGGAATTTAGCTTCAATCTGCTTTGCTAGTTCAACCTTGACCTTTTCTGCCCATTCCGGCCTTAAGCGACGCAGTTTTTGTTTTATCGGCTTGATTCGAGGGTCAGTTGGGATGTGATGTTCCACGATCTATCTGTCCACTCCAGGCATGTCCTCATATGACCAAGCAAATGCTACCGCATACTGTTTAAGTACATTTGTGATCTCTCTTTTTTCTTCAGGATTCAAATCATTAGAAATTATCACCATTTTTTATGACTCATTTGTACCCAAGTTAATTTTTTTAATGATGTATCATGAATGTTAAAGATGTTATGTGTATGATCATATGAATGCATGGTGCCATCAGGCAGAACATTAAACAAGTAAGCAAAATTATCGTACTTCATTGAATTGGCCTCGTAGGTAAAATTATCAAAAACATCAGAAATGTTCATTATTACATCATCTATTTCCACCTCCACAGGCGGAGGGGCTTCAGTTGATGCAGTAGCAGGTGCGTCAATAGTAGGTTCTACTTCCTCTGCAGAGAACACTTCTGCCAGTGGATCTCCTCTTCCGCTTTCATCAGTTACTGTGTTTACTTGTAGATTGGAACGAGATAACAAGGCGAGAACTGGTGGGTATCCTTGTCTCCACCACATGGACATTATAGTTCCTAGAAGATAGCTCTCTATCTAGGTGATGTGCATGGTATGATAGTTCATCAAAATCTGGCACATGCCTCCTCTCTAGATGGTAGCGGTACCATTCTTGTGCTCCCCCTATTATCAACCGTACCGCAGAAGGCTCAGATGGTCTTGGTGCCAATACCAGATATATAAGTATCCACCACTGTATGTAGTTGGTCAGCGATTCTCCCTGTCTTTGCCTACACGCAAGCAGATCTTGCATGGCCTTTCCTGGTGGTTCTAAGAACGCAAAATCAATATGGAATTCTACAACGATGTACCACCAGTTAGCCTTAACCTCCTTTGACTGCATATAATACCACTGCTTGCTACTCCTGCTAGCGAGCATGGGAACAATGTAGCTATCATACTCTATGAAAGACCCTGTGCTCGACACAGGGTGTAAAACTTAGATAGATGAGTAGAGGGTGCCTCATCTCCATTAAATATTGTCATTCCGGCCAAGCTGAAACTGGCCCTTGGGACTTCCTCTCGTTCTCTCCTTGCCTGACTGCT